>JAQGBV010000997.1:0-19212 GCA_034698685.1 Isotomurus pseudopalustris
AAAATATAAATGCAACTTACTGCAAGTAAAATATTTTGTAGTAGAATTGTAGATCTTTTAGATTTCCAGTAATGAGCAAAGTTATTCTAAGTGAACAGCAAACAAAAACTTGCAAAGGAATGTAACACAATAAATAAGCAGGAAGGAATTGAAACCGATAGCATCGTGTTCCTCACTCCGCTGCCATTTTAATGAGAATATCATATTTATACACGATGATTTATTAGTCGCCCATTGTTGATTGTCAACGTGTCTTACTTTGTACTTGTGAATCTTCACAATTCTTGAAAAAGTCTAAATATATCTTTTTAGATAATTCACAATTCACGCTAATTCAAACTGTTGAAAAAGTTATTATCATAAATGTGACAAATTTAACGCTTTTAAAAATAACCAACGCATGTAGATGACACTTAAGTGTGTTAGGCGATGTGCAGAAAATCACAATTTTTGCTTTTCTTTCATGCTTCCTCAGACACACTGCAATTGTTTGCAATTGCAATGGCTCAGCATTGTTTTCTCTTTCGTTTCGATGTATTTCGTGGTTCGTAGAGAATATTTATTTTATGTTGAGTTTTCAAAATTTCTCCTAATAATTTATTGCCACTCGGTCTCTGAATTAATCGTCTTGTTGTCAACCAAGCTGTCAGCAGTGAATTCGCTAGTTCGCGGATTCCGCAGCGTGTCTTTCGCAGATGCTTATCTTATGCAAAAATTATTGTTGAAAGGGAAAAGTAACAGAGACAAATTGCAGCAGATTAAAGTGATATGATTTGTGAAATCAGTTGCATCAGGGTCACACGCTTAGCAATATTCACAATCAAGTGTCCTTTACAATAATTTTTATGTTTCAATTCAGGTACGACGCTTTAACGGGAGTGCCAAGTATCCAACGAACAGTAGCGTTCGAAAAAGCCAGCGTCCTATTCAACTTGGCCGCTTTGCATACACAAATCGGGTCGAAACAAGATCGACAAACGGATTCTGACACAGCAGACGCCGCGGTCGACAATTTCCTTAGAGCAGCCGGAACGCTCCGATACATCGGAGAGCATTTCACACATCCTCCGTCCTTCGATTTAGCTCCCCACACGCTTGATGCCCTAACTGCTTTATTTCTGGTAAGTATCCTAGCTTTTTTAATCGTCCATTAAACTAATTAAGGTTAAGTATAGTTTCATATAAGGACAGACACACAACCTGCCAGACGTCGAAACGTAATATCCATTAAGTTATTGTTCTCAATAAGCAGTGAAGTATACCTATCATCTTTAATCCCCTCAATTAGCTTCACTTGTTCCTTGAGCTAAGCTCAATCAATCAGCAGACAATGTATAGTAATATCATTAGCCTGTGCTAGTACTAAAAATACCCTCTGATTGATTATTCATCTCACATTTAATGGGAAATGTCGCAATCGTCTTGAAGAACTCAATTCAAGCGAAGTACGCGTCTCGATCTCGAAGTATGATTGATTACAGTCCTCTCATTGAATGACAAGACAAGTACATTACAATTTGCATCTCAATGTGGAACGCTAAGTCTCCGTTGCGAGATTCGGACACGTTATCCAACAACTTCCGCTCTGTTGAAACTTATGTAAGAAGCTAAGAACATGCTGAGAGACAATACGTCTATCTGTCTGCCACTGCACACACACATTCTTTCACAGAAGTCTTTGCTCCTTCTGCTATTCACCAGATTACTTGGTATTCATCCAAACCTCTTTTAAGTTTCAACTTCAACTAGCAATAATAATAACAGTACGGATCATGAAGTAAGAACTTCCCTTTCGTTACGAACTTACTTTGAATACAAACCTGTAGAATTATGTGCAAGTTTGTATGCTTAGCTATAGCTCAGGTAGGCACACTACAACTACTACAAAATACAAAATAAAAATTCGTCATCTTTAATACTCTCTCATACACTTCACACAGCTAAAAGATTATTTGCCATGAGATTTTGTGAAAGTTGATTGAAGATAATGACTGTGTTTAGTCAGGGAGCATCTTCATCCAACAATTGATCAATCGCTCGCCCCGTAAGATTTGATTTTACTATCCGAATTCGTGACACTTCAAGTTGGCTCAGCGTGAGTTGATCATAATGAAATGTAGTAAGCGTCTGTCCCTGTGTGAAAAAGAAATCAAGTGAAACTCTATTCACTCACACACTTAATAATCCTCGGAAAAAGAAGCATGTATGTAGAAGATCATATGAATTTGAGAAATACGCAACATCATCTCATACATTTGTAGTTTTGTTCTAAGTCATTATTTTAAGTGTATGTTGTGCACAAACACATATACAACGCATCCTCCATTAAGTATTATACAACACACAATGTTTTAATTTACTAAAAATGTTATTTCCTTGTCCTCTCCTCTAGGTACAAGCTCGTGAGTGTTTATTTGAGAAACAGCAATCAGTTGAGAGGGTAGACAGCAGCAAAATTATAGAGAACGGAGTCCAAGATGCCTCGGAACAAATCAAACTTATCGAATTGGCCCAGGAGGCTCAGCTCTTGTCGGACGAATACATTCGAGTCTCTGAACTCCTTTCTCACGACGAATTAAAAGAATTCATACCACCTGCGTGGTCTTCACTTGTACAGGTACGTTGGACATTATTTATTGAGAACTAACTAAGAGTGTGCTACAACTTGCACCATTACATTTTAATTAAGACTAAACTACTTCTGGTACGGGTGCACATGCAATAATGCAATCTGCATTCCAATCAATAATGAATCTCAACGAGAATGAAAGTTGTCAATCTTTACACGTGATTACTACTCAATGGAATTTGTAAAATACATCTCACAGCTTTGTGGGTGGTTCTCTTCAATTTAATTTCTCACATCATCTCATATTTAAATCCATTTTCATTCTACAACATCATTCATCTGGTAATCCAATCTACTTTTTGTGTAATCTAATGAACCAGCGAAGTTTTTAATCATGAGTCATATCACCTTATATTTAACTAAACATGTTTGCACGTGTGTATATTACTTTAAACATTAAATAGTTAGCGAATATCTTTCCGAAAGAACCTAACAGAGATGAAGATTTCCGTGTTTGTAATATTTCTTAAATTTATTGCTTTCTACTTGACTGCCCATTGCCACCCTAAATGATGGCTAAGTATTTTTAAAGATGCATGAGATTGTAAGAAGCACCGCAGAACATCCCGCTACCATTATCACAGTACAGTAGTCGTGTACACATCTCATATGCGAGCCCTTGGTGCAAGTTTCTGCGTGTGTTTGAAGGATAAATATAAAGTAGCAATTAAATTAGCAGGTGGATCCTGTCAAATGAAATATGTTCCCTGTGGTCAACTGACCTAAAAACCGTTCTGCCTTGTTTTCCACATGAGACGGAGATGTTTCTACCACACAATACGCATCATAGTAGATTTAAACTACACACAACTCCACTTAACTGAAACGAATTCCAGATTCGCTTTGCAGAATGCCCTGAAGTTTCTCCACTCTGCCGTGTTTTCACACTGCCGTAGCTCGAAAATGAAGATTAGTGATGCTGAATGTATTATAATTTCTGGTTAAAAATGCAAGCTAGAAACATTCGATCCCCACTTAATGCTACGGTTGTGTGTGGTGGATGGTCGGACACGATCTGTAATTCCATTTGCTTTGGTGTGTAAAGATATCTTCACAAAGCCCCAAACTAACAAATACCAAAGATGTTAATCGCACCGCCCCATATCATTTTCGATCTGACTTCCTTGTCTGCACTCTGCATGTGCTTTTGTTTGTTTCCCCAAAACTACCGTAATGGACACCATACAATATTATTACATACGATTGAAACAGTTTCAGATTTTTTAATCAGATCTCTACGATCCTTTCCATCCATAACATTACGCAGTCTATACGTACTGTGCCTATTATGTTACCGAGAGATCTTTGAGGAATGCATCAAATACCACAGAGGAAACACAAACCTTTAACTCTCATAATAAAATGTGACTCATATTTCACCCAGAATTGTATCACTCGTTCACCTACAGCACAGCCTACACACTTTGTGGGGGTGCATGAACGCTTATCTCCAACTAGTTCTTCTATGGTCTCCATAATTCCATCAAAACAATTTTGACAAAACAAATCTTTCCTGTAGGAGGATAATGATACAATAATAAAGAGTGTACAAAGGGAGATTGGAAACGGTGGTCTCAGTTGTGGTTTACAGGATGCACTCGGTCTACTAGCAGGAATACGTAGAGGAACATTTGAGGCTTTTTCCTAACAGATCTTTAGGTGCTTTAGCAGGTAGATGGGCACACAGGTAGGAAAAGGTAGGCAGGTTGGAGTGCAATACAGAGATGTACCGTTCATTTATGATTCCATGAATTATACACACATTTTTATTGCATCCCATTCAAGTTGTACGGATTCCACAGGTCGTTAACATTTGCTTTAGTCTCTTCCTTTACTTTCGTGTTCATCAAACTACTTTTCCCATGATAATTTGGTACTCTCGTAATTTCAAACTAATTTCTCACTTGTTGCTTCTCCTGGTTCCTTCCTTTCAAGGAAACATCATGTTCCTCTGACACGGTACTTCTGCCTAACTGCCTACTCCTCTCTTGTCCGTCTGGCAAATCTCATTCTTTCGTTTTATCCATTTCTGCCCTGTTACTGATTCCTTGCATTCAGTCAACACCAAGTTAACACATTAATCAAATCGCTTACAGTCGTGCTGACAATCTAAACTGGTTCACTAGGGATGAGGTGCAATTTGGTTTCTCATGCTGAAAAAAAATATTTTGATTATTTGCAGCTTTCTCGAGTGCTTGTTGAATTAGATAACTTCTGGTTGCATGTAACTTGCAATCACAAGTCTCGTGTAAAAATGCATTTTACATTCTTCACGCATTCAATTAACTTTTTATGTTTTTGTTGCTTACAAATTGTATCTACTACTTTTCGATATTCATCGCTGGAGCTGAGGAATTCTTACAAACTAATCTGCATGCAGAACAAAGCGCGCGATCATGTTATGAAACCAATTAATTAATTTTTAATCAAATACAAAAACAAATTAGTCTAATTGAAGTTTAATGTAGGAAGTTGGTGTGAGTGATGTGCACTTCACGATTTACAATTTCATTTTGTTTACGTTCTTCACGTGTTATTTGGTTAATTTGGGTCGATGAAGAGATTACGGTCTTTTTTACAGCAGAAGATCTGCTTAACTAACTTCCAATACCACAAGAATTGAATTTAGACTCGTTTCTGAATGCGAGTGAAGTCATTAAACTTCTGGTACTGTAGTGTGTCGTTATCTACCCAAGATTTTTCGAAATTCTTGTAATTAAACAAAATGGACTCATAAAAGTCACCATAAACCTAAAAATCCAGGTTATGATAGAGGTGACGTGTAATTTGAGTAATCCCTAGTTAGTTACGTTCCCCAAAATTACGTAAGTGACTAAGATGGCACTTTCAATTGCTACTTGTGTGAAGAAGACATTTGCAGAAGGAAGTGGTTTCGCTTTTTTTCCTTTTGTGCACCTAAAAACTCCTTCCATGTCGACAGGTATTCATCAAAAACACGTTTCAAGCTTTTTTTAAATCCTCAACTTGACAGATTTGAGATCATCAACCACAAAATACACACTATCGTTAAATTTTGTCGCTATTTCAACATTTTCAACATAAATGACGCGAACAAATCATTGAAATCATTTTATTCCTCAATCAAATTTTAATAACACAATGGAGTGAGTGACATCACCACAATCCCTTTTGATGTCTCAAACTCACAAAGCTTTGATTCTAGGCTTGTAATGAATTAGAATATTATTTAAAGTCTCATCAACGCCTTTCAAAAGCTCTTGAGAAAGCATTGGACAAGTGGTACTCATGAAATGAAGTAAGAAAACTGAGATTTGTCCACATCAAAGCTCTCTTGCTCACTTGTCTTTTCATATTGCACCGTCGTATTCAGGTTCTCTTTATTAACACAAGAAGCAAACTGCACAATAACACCCATGGACAAGTTACATGTAGGCTGCCAGTCTTCTTGATTTACAGTATTTTGTACATTAGACAAATGAGGTAACATTTACAAAGCAGCCGGAGAAGAAAAGGCAAGTTGTTTAACAACCACCAGAGTCTTTTGTGTGCACTGGCACTTGTTTGAATAGGCAAGAGATCCTTGTAACTGGTTAAGTAAATGTATAGTTAGTGCCCTTAAGCAAATAGCAAACAACGATACAAGGATTAAGATAAGATGGTGCGATGAAAAGCTACCAGAGATCAATGAATTTTTAACAAACACGTTTCCTTATTGTGAATTCCGCAATATGCAATGAAATCTTTCTAACTTGTAGATGATCTGGTCTTTCGCAATTCTCATACTCGATTCTCGACGTTGTAAAAGAACCAGAGGCAAAATGCGAAATGCAACTCAGCAGTAGTAATAATTAATTACACGAGTGAGTGCGATGATCACAAGGTCTTGCATAATAACCAGAAATGAGTACAAAGTGCCAAAGCTAAAAAGCTAAAAATACTAAATATACAAATGTTTTTGGAATTACAGGTGAAACGTGAGCTGTACGAATGCATAGGCCATCACTACCTAGCGACTTTGCTTCTGAGTGAATGCGAACTCTCGAGTCAAGCTCAAGAAAGCTTTCGGTATTTGTACTGCGAGACGGAAAATGGAGCAGTGACTGACATAAGATTGCCAAATAATGAAGAAGAAATGAAAGTCCTGGGATTCTGTCACCTTCGCAAGTCCCTAGCGTGCCTAGAGGATTCCAGTAGGCATGCAAGGTTGAACAGAGAGTTACGAGGAAAAGCTGGCCTCCAAGCATCTCTCCAATCCATGAAAGACAGAATTCTAGCCACTTTCGAACGAAAAGAGATTCAGAGTCAAGAAGAGCTCGAGCATTATTTGGATCCTCCTCAAATCATTGGTAAGCCTCAGGGAATTAAGGTGAAATCAATCCACGTCATAATTCATGGAAAGTTTCAATAATAATGACACAGTCTCACTACATCTCAAAGTCACCTCGTAGTTTGTGTGATTTATGATTCAGTCTCTCTCTCTCGCTCTCCTCTCAATTTCTATTTTAGTGTGTTGAGGTGCATGAATTTCCTCGATACAATCACATCACAAAACTTCAAATGAATTCATGAATGTTTATGAAGGAAGGAAGGAAAGGCTAAATATTAAATGACATACGATACAACAGAGCAGTTTGCTTGCAAGGCTCTTGCTGACTTTTAATAACAATAACTTGCAAAAAGTCAAGTACAAGAACGAGACCTTTGCAGTCGTGAATTATTAAGTTGAACCCAAACTGACAAAACAAAATGATACACGTGCAGCAAGCACAGAAGGGTAAAGATCAACTCAAAATGAAAATATATGCATTCAACAAGTCAATGAAGCTAATAGCAAAGTAAATACAAAACCAAAAGTAACATGCAGAGCTCAGGGATAAAATCACTGCTGCATAAATTATGTGTTACTGAAACCCACGTATTCGCACAAAGAGATCTCCTGTTCCTATTTAAGCTTCTCTGCCGTATATTGTTACAGGAAAGGAAAGTTTCGCGAATCATTGTAATTATCACGATGCTCATATGAGATTGTAGTGTATACATTTAAAGCTGTAGGGTCATTCGTGAATTCATTTGACTGCGCGGTGAGTTTATGGATTAGAGACTTGGAGTGGTAACTAGTAAATCGTGATTTAGCCATTACACTCCGCTGTGAGATTAGCTAATGGCAGGTGTGTGTAGTGTGTCTTTGATGTGATATATGATCTTCTTCTTCTGTGGGTTTCATAGCTGCGACCAAGTTTCAATTGGAACTGAGCCCACCTGACTTGGCGACGCACAATGTTGAGGACCCCTTCAAAGGCCTCGGACCTTTAGCTCTCTTCTCTGCCAAGAGACACTGGTCGGCTCCGAGACATGTTACACTCCACCGTCGAGGCGATGGATTTGGCCTTAGTGTCAAGGGAAGTGCACCTGTCTCCATTGCTTCCGTCGACGAAGGCTCTCCTGCTGAGGTAGCTCGCCGTTTTTTTATGTCTTTTCTCATTCTTTACTTCTATTTTTTAGCATCTCAGAATTCCTAGAAGCCAAGAATTCATGATACAAATAAAGTTACACAAACAAGCTCCGAACTTCTGGATGTCTCAGCATTTTAAATGTGTGCTATCTCTTTGTACCCCAAGAAAGTGACTAATCATTCCTTCTTGTGAAGAAAGAAAAATCTAAATTGTACCCAAACTTGTACCATTCAACATTTACATTGAAGATGCTTGCCTTAAAGTATTCTCAAATTCCATTCCTATCTAATCCGCAAAAACTACACACACAATGAATCTCAGGCTTCTTGTATTTTATGTGTATAATCAACTGGATAAAAAATCCATTAACTTAAGACTCTGGTCATGTACAAACAACTCTTTTGTCTTTTTGCAACTTGAAACTGAACGATGTGGTTTTTATTCCCAGCTCGGAGGAGTGAGACAAGGAGATGTCATTGTTGGAATAGCTGGAGTTGACGCGAGATGGTTGGGACACGAAGAAGTCGTCGCATTAGTCCGGACATCTGGAGACTCCTTAGCTCTCCGTCTTGTCACTCCGATGGATAGCAACAAGGTATCCTTCACACTTTACATTCCTCCTCTTTTTACCATTTAAAGAAACAATCACTAATTCATCTCCATTCTAATTGGGGTTTCAGCATTCAAGTCATCACCACAGCCACAAAGGGCGGATTTCTCCGCACTCCACGGCAAGCAGTGGCAGCTTAGGAAGTACAACACCCAGAAGTTCTTCAAGCAGTTCTTCGGGCTATGGGTATAATTTACATAAAAATAGCCTCAGTCTCTCTCAAGTTCTAGACTTCTAGACAAGCTTTTCTATTGTCGTCAAATTCAATTATTCTAATGGACAAAGATTGATGGATGTTTCTTGTGTGATTGCAGGGGAAGTTACGGAAGAAGCATCAGTCGCAACACGGCCTCTGAAAGTCCTCCAGGAACAGACAGCACAATGAAGAGACTCACGAACACATTATTCCGTAGATCGAAGTCAAGAGAAAAGACAAACGATGTAGTTGGATACAAATCCAACATTATCCTTCGCTAACGCAATACCACCACCACTCCTACATTATTTGTTCTTTTTCACTCTTCTAGTAACTTAACATAAATGCAATAACTTAATTTTATGTTACGACAAATGCTGTCAAATGCAAGTCAGATTGAAATGTGACCAAGTAGAACAGAGTTTCACTAGATTTCCATTTTGTCAATATTAAATCTATCTAAAATGTTGTATAAACAATCAAGAAGTTGCAAAAAGGGTGGACT
This sequence comes from Isotomurus pseudopalustris, assembly GCA_034698685.1. Lineage (NCBI taxonomy): Eukaryota > Metazoa > Arthropoda > Collembola > Entomobryomorpha > Isotomidae > Isotomurus > Isotomurus pseudopalustris. The sequence goes on from JAQGBV010000997.1 coordinate 9,376, forward strand.
GAGAGTTAGCAAATCCCTTATGAATGAATTTAACCTTAATAATAATAATAACATATTGTTTCACTATTGTTATTTACGTTTACATTCATAAAGCTACTAGTATTCATTTCATAAGTGTACTAGAATCCTACTACAACAACGAGACACCGTGATAAATTAGTTAATTGAGTTACTGTTTGCATGATATTTGTCAATGAACGGATGGTGTAAATATGCAATCATAAACTTATTATTATTAAAAGGAAGGTTAACGGTATGTGAAGGTTTTAAAACAGAAAAGTTCTTCCAATTTCTGTCCTCTTGTTTCAAATTATTTGTGTTCCAACTTAATGTAAATGTTTTGTTGTAGTCTGAATATCCGTGTATGTGTGTCTCTGGTTGTTTGGTAGTGGAAGTTTAATCATTTCGTCGTGAATGTGTGATTGTATGACTTTATTAGACAATTTTACTGAAGGTTTAAATGGGCTGTTCGTAGAGTTTAACTTTTTAGTCTCTCTCAATCCATAAAGATGGTGCAATATATTTAGACATTTTTAATAAATTAAGGACCCCGGTTATTAGGTTAAGATAATTATTGTAATAATATGATCAACGGTACAACAACATAATCGACCAGTGAGCAAAATTGTTTGCCATTGAAGGACGTACTCTTACTTGTGAACGAATTTTACGAATAAAAGAAGCTTAGACTTTTCATCAAAATAGAAAACGAAAATGAGATTATTATAATTAAGTTGTACAATTTCATTTGTAGCCACATGTGCTCTGCTAATTTAATTATGGAGGTCGTCGTGAATAATTCAATTAAGGAAGAAATCGCAAATCTCAAGATTCTCTGTGTTTTTCATTTCAATAGAAACAGGTGGAAAATGCTTTATTTCTTTTTGCATGTAACAAAAGCTCTCATTTGTTGTTAGTTATAAAATTCATTTTGAACAATTCTTGATGGCTTCAAGCTGATTGCGGTGCTCTGAGTTAACGACGAAAGTGGCTGTGACACTGACACATTGTTAAAGTACTTCTCAGGTCTTCTTCTTATGGAGCTAAACAACAGTGGAATTTGTATCATTTGCGTCAAAGACTGGCTCGATCGATCTTCTCCTTCGTCCTATCAAGACACACAGGATATTTTAAACTTACAAACTTTGCACTTGACTCATTCAAACCATAATTAACTTTCATAGTTGCTTACCGTAGCCACCGCCTCCTCCTCCCCATCCACCTGGAAGAGAAGACACCCACAGATTAGAATCGTAGTGAAAGGCAAAGCTGTTAAACAAATGAAATATATTTGGTTTCTGTACCTCCCCATCCACTTCCTCCCTGACCACCGTGACCTCCCCATCCATCACCTCCGTGCCCACTTCCTCCTGTAAAACAACAAAATACACTTCACAACTGAATTCCCAAGTGTTTCGCCAGCCTAATCGGATTCATCCAGATCCGGGAAAGGAAGAAAAGCCATCCACGTAAAACGCTGAACATGGGATTACCGTGTCCTCCTGTGAATTACAATGAGTACACCATTAACACACAAACTCTTGGAATGCCCTCAATATTTAAAGTTCTTCATGTGTAATGAATTTACCTTTGCCTCCCCATCCTCCCCAGCCTCCTGCAATCACAACAACAACAAAATTCATGAAACATGGATTCCTCAATTTAACGCTTAAAAATAAATGTTAAGCACAAACCTCCTCCGCCGTGTCCTCCCCAACCTCCCCAGCCACCTAAAATCAAAATTACTTTTTAAATAAATTCGAAGACATTGTTCATCACGTCTATCCCGTTTGCAACTGACCTCCACCACCAACTCCACCTGGAAATAAAAAAGAAAATACTCTTTGACATCTCTGCTTATGATCATACAACTTATCATTGCCTTATCATTCTATTTCTCTTACCTGAACCACCCCAGCCTCCTTTGCCTCCTGTGTATTGAGTATTAACGATAACCACCTGGCTCCCCTTTCCCTTCCCCTTGCTAGCCATCACATTGAAATAACCGACCACTCCCAACAGGACACAAACGATAACGGGAGCTAACTTCATTTTACAAACTTACAAAGCGAACTTCACTTAAACTTCTTGTGAGTCAAAGTCACCGAGAACTTTAACACATCGGCCTAATGTGCTGTCCCTTCTGAAGACACGCTGATGATTAGCTTCCTTCCGCTTTGAAAGTCTTATATAAGCTGACTACCTTCCTCCCACAGGGAACCCGACTTCCTTCCAACTTGTCTCATCAATCTTACATCTTGAGAACTATCAAATCGCTCTTGATTAACTCTCAGGGGATGCAATCGAATTTTGGGGTTTGGTAGCTTTGATTGATACTCTTTTACACACACACACACACACACACTTTTCAATTTAATTTGGCCCATCATACTCAATACTCACCAATTGTGATTGTACCTACACAAGACTCCTTATTGCTGCCTCATTCAATCACACTTTTTATCCATGAAAAGAATTTTTGTGTGACAAACTTTCTCTTTCTCAGAAAACCTTTTAATTGTTCGCATGTCTTGTTAACACATTGTGCAATGCAGTTATGTAACAAAGAGCGCTTAATGCACTAAATTACACGATAGCTGCTTCATAAGCACAGCACAGTGGAGGGTTGAAATGCAAATCCACACCAAAAAGTCTGCTTCTGTTTCAAAATAACACAAGAAAGGAAGGAAACACGCGTTTTTGCGAATCACTTTGATTTTACATGACTCAGCAGTATCAAACGCTTTTCAATCGTGATTACATCAGTCACCAGATTTCTGTTTAACATGTATTCAAAGCTCTGCTGTAAATTAACAGTTTAACTTTAATTACATTGTAAATAAATACTGTACTTCAAACGTATAGGATTTAACGGAAGGAACTGTTTCAGTTTCATCTTTATGTCTCATCATCTGCAATCTACATTGTCTCATCTACACAATAATAGATCGATCGACATAGATCATTCAATATTGTATCTGTTAAGCCATGCTATGTCGAAATTCTCAAATAAGTTGAAAGCTTTTTAATCAGATCCACTTTTCCAAGGGACAGAGCAAATTGCAATTAAGATGAAAGGAGTAGTCAAAAAAGCGGAAAGCAATGCTTCATCAATTAAAATTAAAATAAGATTTCCACTTTGACTTCGCCCATTACGACCAGAATCGGCCGCACCCGCACAACAATTCAAAATACAAATGACTGAAGATAAATGTCAAGGCTGTTTGAAAGAAAGAGATATCGATTTGTTCGGAACGGAACTTATTCTTCCTACAGACATCATTCGAACAAACACAAATACTCGCATTATTGCTATCTCTCTCTCTCTCCAATAAAAACCTGCTTCTACTCAACCAGATTTCATCGACTAACACAACACACATACAAGTTTAATTTCCCTGAATGATAAGAACATCCCGTGTAATTCAATAATGACACGAAGTTGTAATTAAACCACAGTGGTTTTCTTGTCTACACAGCTAAAGAGAGGAAACCACTAAGCTAGTCATTTTCCTTCAAAACCTCCTGCCACTTCACCTTCACGGGAAGCTCTGTGTGTCCCAGAACTTCCTGATACTCGAGTTACTTTCTCTTTCCTCGAACCATCTCTCCACACTCTCTCTCCTGTCCAATCCAACACTCCGGTCTCCGGTGAAACTCGTCCCTGACTATTATTAACCAAACACGCTCTTTATACACACACATTCACACACAAGAGTATACAGTTTAAGCTCCGATTCATCTCTCGAAGAGATCTATTCAAAAACTAGAGGCGTGCGCCTAAGAAACACGGAATTCAGATACCTCGTAACCCACATTTCCATTTCCCATATACTCTGCTCTGCTCCTATAACTTCTACTCACCGAAGAAGCCCATAAGGTTCTGAAGAAGACCCTGAAAGTTTGTTCGACAAAAGTCCGATGCTGAGGTCGGGACTCCCCGAGTTTCGTAACCCAGGTTCTTCTTTCTCTCTCCCGTCCATGTGACTGCTAACTCTAGCCACATACACACAGTGTGACTACTAGTGACCTGTATTCTTCTGTGTATCTCCGAGAACACAGAGCTTTCTACTGAACAGCATGTTATACACCGTGAGAGATTCTGTCGTACTTTCCTTCTCCGTCATCATCAGATCCCCACCACCACCACCACCTCCAGCTTTCTTTGAGACATCCAAACTACCCGTGATGAAATACTCTCCTCAGTTCTTCATGGCACTTCACGCTGGGAACTCCGACGAGTGTTGTGCTTCTGCTGCTGGCCCAAAACTAACAACAAAAATATTATAGCCTACTCCATCTCCATCCCTCGTCCTTTCCTCCGTCTGCAAGGACTCTCAATTCTCATCCACACTGCGTTCCCACACACTTTCTCCATCAAACTAAAAAGGTACATTCATCAAATTGTGTCCAAACTGGTTCTTTCTCCTCGTCGATTCCTTCTTTTCTTACAAATGACGAACATCTCTGCACGACATACACCGTAGCTTCCTAACTCCATTCTTCTTACTAATGCGATTCTCGCATGTTCATGTCATTTCGCCTGGGCAATTGATCAATGTAATTAGCTGATTGAATGGAGACAGGAAAGTGAAAAATGTTTTGTAATGTGGCGTGTGAACAAACACAAGAACATGAGCTCATCAGCAGTTCAGAGTTGTCCGACATCATTATTACTCAAGTCATGAACTCTGTGGTTTACCTTTAATGACACGAGAGTTAATATATTCAGAGCAGAACATTTGTCAGGGATTTTGATGAAACCTATTGAACTTCTGGAGTTAGTGGAGACAACACAAGACCCAAGGTCGACTGACTCGATACGGGAGCCAAACAAGAGAAATACTCAGTTCCAATAAAGAGGAGGAAGTTTGTAGGGACAGCACGTGGTAAGTCTCCTGCTTATTGATTGAACTGGTTGTAGAGTTGGTAGTAGTAGAGTGTGAAAGTAGACGTAGAATGGATGTGTGTGGGAGTAGGACAGTAGGACGGAAAGATTATTTTGATCGAGACTGACTATATATGCACACCGTTTTATGCAGGGAGAATTACACCTCGAGCTTTCACTTTCATTTTACTTTGGTAGACATTAGTCCTTATGCCATATTCTTTCCAAGTTGTAATATACAAAGTTTTAAATAGGTTTGGGAAATCCGAATTGAATAAGTGTGGTTTGATAATCAGCTGAAGAAAAAAATAATCTAATAGGGCGGAATAATGAAATCAATTCGGTTTATAGCTTGTTATGGAAGTTTAAAGAGACAAAGATATAATGCTTAATGGAAATCCACGCATATAATTGCAGGTCAAAGACAGACTGCATGTCTACCACCGCCGTGTGCCATGGCCGTTCATCGCGTGTTTCATGGTCTTGCATCATATCAGGATGAGTATCTGTTTAATGAGCAGGTTTTTCAAAATTATAGTTTTGAAGTCAACGAGTAGCTTCCTGCAACGAGCACGCTCAGACTGCTCTCTTCCTTCACTTCTTTCCAAGAATTACACAAACTTCTTGTCATTTGCAAAAGCTGATGGTTGTTCAGAATCATTTGATGTGCTGAAGATGCTCGTCAAACGCCTTCAAACCTCTTTCATCCTGAATGGCAGCTCAACTTAATGTTGTCACCTATTGTGTCATTGTTTAAGTAATGAATAGAACTGATGGCACTCCACAAAATACTCTTTGAATATCACTGTGAGTCAGTTAGCTGTACGTAGAGTAATTCATCAAACTCTCTCAATGTCAAGTATTTATTCGCTGCATTGTTTGTTACACGTGAACAACGTATCCATTCACTTTATTATTATACACTTGCAACTGACTGATAAATTAAATTGATAACCTCACAGAGATTACTCTAAAGTTTGTTTTAGTCATTACACTTTATCGGTTATTACTTTTTTAAGACCGACTCGCTTCATTTAAAAAAGTAATAATTTGCATTCAAGTGGGACGGATTCACTTTCAAGTTGTAAGTCATCCTAGAGCTCATTTTTAACCGATTCCAGTAGAGATTATAGTAAGCCAAATCAATCTTACTTGGCATTTTGGTAGCGTACGTAAGTAGCTTGCAGTCAGATGTGATAAACGAGTTTTAATGCATTCGTAGAATGACACATCTTGAACTGTCGCACACTCAATTTAGACTTTTACGGACAGAAGTGGATATTGTAGTCGCATTTTTAGGTGTGAGATTGTGAAATACAGGTTTTGGTGAAACATTATCAGTCTGAATAACCCACACCAAGGTTAGGAAATGTATTACCATACCATAAAAATAATTTTAGCAAAGACCTTGGCTCTCCAACACAGAATTGGAGGCAGGAGATGTGGGTTCATATTTAAATACGGATCTGCAATTATTGTATAAGTCTTATGCAGGTTGGGATTACTTCGTAGATGTTTGCTGTCTTTGCAGTTTGCAGTGACACAAATTGCTGTCAAGTCTACGGGAATTTAGCATACTAACCATGTTTCAAAAAACATGTTTCAATTTTTTCCAAACAATCCTGAAGGTCAGCCTATCCTCTAAGTTGTATTCAATGGTAATGGTAATGCGATCAATAACCACAACACAGCTTTGCCAGCTTTCAAGGATTCGTTGTTAAATTGCATTCAGGCTGAGATCCAGGTGCACCTCTAACCTCCATTCGCTGGAGCAGATCATATTTGGGAGGCTGGCTGGAATAAATACTCACACATTTTTAGGCCTCCAGTTCAGTCTCGCGTATGACGACTGGATTAACTTAATCTAAACCAACAAGGACGCTCGGTTTTTGGTTTTAAGTGACGAAGACTCTTGACTATCTCGGCTGTAGATATTGCATTAATAAATTGCGAGTAATGAAGATAATAATTTTAAGATAGAGCTGAGGTTTATGAATTAGTTTATCAACTGTCAAGCGTGTCTTTGGTCTAAAAAGCTGTGTAAATGCATCGGCCAAGCTTATCGATGACTCATGCCACCACCAATGCGCGATAAAGACATACTTCACAACGCTATTCAATTATGGTCAGGATTCAGCAACTTAGCCCTCAGCATCTTCAGATGAATCTTTAAACAATGAAGTGATAAATATCAATGACAAGTTAGATGTAAAAAGTAATTATTATACTATCTAATACTCACTGGGGAATCCCTGTTGAATATAGTTGCAATTTAATTTTTAATCATATGCAATCACCAAGATATTATGTCTTCCAAGACTGCCAATTAAGATAATGTGGTTTGATAAAAGTAAGCTGCTATTTATTGGTCGTTTCAAGCTTACCATCCATAAAAAACAAATAGTTAATCACTATCGCTTCGAAACTTAATTGTTCCCTTATGCCGTAAATTTTTATTACAGATAGCTGAAACTGAAAACACGTAACTCGTTGAAGAAGTAAACTCAGAATGTACCCGGCACTCCGAGTGAAAGTATAAACCTGCTGTACTGCCATTCGCCCACTTGCAGAACTGCACGTCAGTCTACAGCATTTTGAACTATTCTGAAGCCTCCTTTCGATAATTCCATTTTGGAAGCTTCACTCAAAATAAATTGAGTTCCTCTGTCACGGAACACATCTTAATTGTGTCTCGCTTAATGTTACACTCCATTCAGATGCCACGCATTAATTCCATTTGGTCTTATCATTTCTCTCGCAAATGAATGTGAGTGCAATTACCACTAACAATTCAAGGAGAGTTATTGATCAGCAGCTCCAATCAACTCAATCAATCTGCTGGTGGTGAAATTGCCGATTTCCGCAATTACTCACACTATGAAGAGTACAATAACGGAGAATGAGTGCAAATCATAGGACACACAATTCCTTCAAAATGATTTGCACCATCGACTCTCAACAATGTGTTCCAATGAGAGGAATGGTGAGAAACTTTTTTTCCCTACTTATAGATTAGCCAACATACTTTTTACGTTCCAATTCAAAACGCCTCATTAAAGTTTATTACTTTGCGGTTCCACTGTGTTCCTATTGAGTCCTCTCTTACCCAGACATAAAATGCAGGACATGACGAAATTCATGACGCGATTTGTTATCCGATTAGCCAGCTAGGCGTGGTGGGTGTAAAAAGATAGAACGCATTTTGAGTGCTTTCCTTTCCAAAAAGAAGTTCGTGAAACTAAAGCCAACCAATCTCATCATTCTCCATCACATCCAACATTGGAAACGCTTTGATCAATTATCCGTATGTAGGACACAATTCTGTCGTTCAATTTATCAGCATATGTGTCCCGAATCCCAGTTCCTTTCGTAATATAATAATGTGTCTTTTCCATTTCCAGCCTTCGGGTGGATTAACAGGAAAAAATAGGGAAATTCCTGCCTATTGGGCAAACTTTCGTAGAAATGACTGTCATAAAAGCTATTCGACCTAATCAGCTGTATCCTTTCTTTCAATGCATGCAAAGCATCCCCGAGCAAATTGTATTCAATTCTGAAGTTCTTTGTGAGAATAATCATCATAAAATATTCTGACCTTCGTAGTCTTTGGCTTATTTTGCAAATTACTGGACACAACAGTCATTTCACAATAATGTCGTATGTTGATGAAAAGCGAATGGCATAATATGCAAGATTACCTGTGTGCAGCCACTTTCTAATCTAATTTATAAGAGATATTGAGACATTAAAGAGGATTAACTTTTGTCCATTAGGTTTCCGAGACTCTACTTGACCTATCTGGATGAAAGCACGAAGGGAAAGAATTGTCTAACAAAACTGCTCATTACTTACTTTCGCCATTTCCAACTCTCCAACGGAGATTCGGCCTGTATAAAAGAACTGGATCAGTTTGCTCGGAGACTTCATTGCCAATCTTAGAAAGAGAACGAAAGGAACTTACAACTCAATAAACCGCATTTCTCTGAGCCACCTTCATGAATTAAACTCTCCAGTCTTGAAATAAATTTCCTTGAATCGCGTCTTCCATCGGAGGAATAAACCAGGAAACGAAGTGAATTACTGGAGAAAGTATAGAGTACAAACTACCCAGCAATCCACTTAAAAGAAACTTCCAAAGAGAAACTACACATCTTTAGGCGCAATTAAGCTCAAGTCAAGATTGACGACACGGGAGACTAAAGTCAGTTTCACGTTACACACACTCGAGGAGAGTAAAGAGTAGCCTACATTTTACTCAGCTGTGGATACTCCCGACATACTATTGGAGAAATTTATCAGGAATTCGGAAATTGATAAGCTTCTCCTGCTCCACATCTCTTCTCTCGTTAATCAAACCTCCTCCGTTGTCCGTCAGTTTTTCATTCACATTCCTTACGAACTCTCCCATAATATTCTTTTCCAATATCTCACATTCCACGAGAGACTCGAGTAACGAGACTCCCCTCGTCATCAACTCGTGTAGATCATATTTCTGAGTTTCGCACTTGAATCTCCGATCACACTCATCTGGCAGATTAAACCAAGTGAATCCGACGAGCATTGTTGGGACTTGTCATCCACCACACACACGCAAAGCAGTCTCATCCATTCAATTGAGCTCACAAGCTTGTTACAAGCAGAAGACCACTCATCCAAATTTGCGAAAAGAACTCTCATGCCTCAGCGAAATTAAATTTGAATGAGTTGCGACCCACTCCCGATCCTTCTTACACTTTTCCATCTCATCAAATAACTCGCTATCTTTATTCCACTACAAATATACACAATTGAGTAAGCAGTTAAGCTTCCCCACTGACGGAATCTTCTTGTCGCTTCTTTGCTGTGCAAATCCCAGTCTCTTGTGCAATACTACTCTACATTATACGACAACAATACACCACCACCAGTGAACTTGATGATTTGACATTAAAGAGATTTTTATTCACACT
>JAQGBV010000998.1:0-19193 GCA_034698685.1 Isotomurus pseudopalustris
GACAGTGACACCTCCTCTACTCCTCATCACATCATTTCCCATCACAAAGAAAACAATTCAACTTCATGTAAACAACATCCCCAAACAGCGCACAACACAATCAAGTCTTCCCTGCCACCCTACCTGCCCTTATCTTCGAATTTCGACCGAATTCCATCCTCCGACATCGTCCACCAAGGATTGACGACAATCCCCTATATTGTGTGTAGCAGTAGCACTTGTAGGAGACGGATGATGTCACTTAAGCTTTGTACTTAAGCACTACTATAAGCAGCAGCTTTGAAGAACATCTTTGGAAAGGTTGTTCTGGAGGAGGATGAGCGACGACGACGATAACCTCGCGATAGGTGGGTTTTCGCGATCTTCAACTTCAACTTCAACTCTGCCACGCGGTGCAGCGACTTCTAACACTCCCACTGCCACTAATATCGCTTACCACTTTCCCAGTGATAACGCAAGTGCTTATCAGTTGCAGTACAGTTTCTTTGATTTCTTGTCGTACTCTGTTAACCTTGTTTATTTGGAGAGAGTTCCTCGAGGAAGCGTTTTGTTTCATTTTGTTGTTACTATTGTTGTGTTTTCTTATTATTTTATGATTTTAGCGACGTGGAAAGTCCTTCTGTTTTTATTTGTCATTCCGTATGTGGGATATAAGGTGGTGAAGAAACTCCTGAGCAAGTGTAGAAATGGAGAGGTCCCGAATAACTTCCTGTTTTGTTGTCGACGCGGGAGGACTCAGAGACCGGAAGGGAACTTTCTCCGAAAGAGGGTTGTTCCTAAAGTTGAGTTGGACTTTCCACCTGATCTCAGAGTTGGGGATACTGTTAGCTTTAAAGTTATTGTAAGGAAATGATATTCTTATTTTGTGGTTTATGAAGAAGGTTGGGATTTAACTTGAGTCATGATCTGCGTTTTACAGTTTCCTCTGACACGGCACAGGACTATTGATATCGTTCAAAATCAACCTGAAGCCCAGCCGTCTTTGCAAGAGGCCGTGTACATAGAGGAGGAGTATAGTTTGGATAAGCTGAGTATCGAAATAGTGAAAGTTTCGGCTCCTCCGTTGAGTGGACATATAACTCCTATTCGAGAGCTGCTTCCAAGAGGAGGTCCAGATGCCACTGAAGATGTTTTACTAGTCAAATTTCTTGTCCAGGAATCGGGATTTTACCAGATAATCGTGTTGTACGAGGAGGAACATGTTGAAGGGAGTCCGTTTCCGACACCTTTTAATCCTACTAGATTGGATGCTGAGAAAACGCTGTGTATGAGGGAAAGTCCTATTGCTCTTAGCATTGCTGCGGAGTTCCTTAGCGTTGGAATTAGACCGAGAGATCGATATGGAAATGAATGTAATTATGGGGATGTGGATCCAGCCAAATTTACTTTTCAATTGTATCAAGCTCATGAGACGATGGAAGAGCGAAGCAAAGTGGAAACTGTGGTGTATGATTTTAAACGGGAGATTAAGAGAACGCTCACAGAATTTGTGGAGATTGAAGAATCACTGGAAGTCAGATTGGAAGCCGAGATTATCCAACCTGGACTGTTTTACGGAGTGATTTCTTACGATGGAACTGTGATACAAAATGGAGCGTTTGATGTTGTGGTACTCCTGCCGAATGAACATAACATATTGCGTTCAATGATGAGTGATAATCCTGGATCGAAGTATCATGAAGCTAGGCTCACACAAATCGGATCTGAGGTTCAAAAGAAAACAAGACAGGTTTATGTGTACGTTTCTTCGAAAACTTTGACGGTGAAGGAGTTCTATTTAATTGGAATCTTTCCGTTTCGAATTGCAACGTTTCGAATTCTCCCAGCTACAAAGATTCAAGTACTTATGGTTAATTTGGAAGCTGCGCTGACTACACTAGCTATATCAGATCGAATTCAACCGAAAATCACTCTTGAAATCGATACAGTTTCTTCCCGGATACTCATGGCCATGTATGCGCTTTTCCTGAAAAGCAGACTCGGGGGATCAGAAGCGTTTGAAAATAAACAGAAGTTCTTCTACGAAGAGCTCAAATCGTCGAGAGATGTTGTAAGAACAACTTCGATCTCTATTTCTATTCAGAGACCATCCATTTTAAACTCGGTAAGCTTTTACTCAGTTTGCCCTTCTTATTAAATTGTATCGTACTGATAAATGTGTATCCTCAATCCTCAGACACTCTCGGAGACGAAAAACTTTTCTGTCAAGGACTGGTGCAAAAACTTCAAAGTGAAATTTATAGGAGAGGAAGGTTCTGATGATGGAGGCCTAAGAAGAGAGTGGTTGAATTTAGTCTGCAAAGAAATTTTTGAAAACAGTCAGGACGGAATGTTTTGTACAATGGGAAATTCAAGATTGGTGCATCCAAATCCAAGCAGAGATACTTCAAAGTGGACACTGAAGCATTATGAGCTGGCAGGTAAGGTTGTTGCAAAATGCCTTTATGAAACTGCCATCGGGGGATTTTACAAGCAAATGGTGAATGCGCGATTCAGCCGCTCGTTCCTTGCTCAAATAATTGGTTTCGCTCCTCACTATAAGGTACTTAATAAATAATTTATAATTCTTATCACATAAATATTATAAAAAATTGGAAATGAATTCTCTTTTCTTCTAGTATTTTGAGCAAGATGACCCTGAACTGTACATATCCAAGATTAAGTACATTCTCGAGAACCCTGTTGCTTCAATGGAACTCACGTTTTCTGAGGAAGAATATAGCTCATCTGGGCAACTTGTGAAGGTATGTAATATCTTTTGCTATGTTTTACTATTTAAATTATGGGAAACTAATTATGGCGTGTCTTAATGTAGACTGTAGAGCTTGTGCCAAATGGAAAAAAGATTTCTGTGACTGATGATAACAAAGAAGAGTATCTTAACGCGCTTGCTCAATATCGTCTATCAATCCGAATGAAGCGAGAAATCGATGCGTTTTTGAAGGGATTATCCGAAATAGTTCCTGAAGGACTGCTAACAAACTTTGATGAAAACGAATTAGAGGTATAACTTTTAAACATTTGACACCGACCAATAAGAATTGTTGTTCGCACGTACACGTATTATTATTATATCGTAGATCTTAATGTGCGGGAGAAGCACATTCATTGTCGAAGATCTAAAGGTGAATCACGTTGAAAGTGCCGAAGGAGGATTGTACGTTAAGATTCTTCCATGGTTTTGGATTTGTTTGACAAACATGACGGACGAGGAGCGAACCCGACTGCTCCAGTTTACAACAGGAAGCTCACTTCTTCCGCACGGAGGATTTAAAGAACTTCAACCTACTTTCCGGATAACTGTTTATGATACTTTTGGGAAGCTACCCATTGCTCATACCTGCTTTAATGAGATTTGTCTGTCCGACCACAGAAGGCTAGAAGACTTTGAGAAAGCTTTGAAAATAGCCATTAATGAAGGCAATGAAGGGTTTGCCATGATGTAAAACAAAGTAGATATTATGTATGCTGTATGGCTTCTTATCTTGGTGAGTTAACTACAAAATAGAATGTCAACCTGCGAGCGAAATTAGACTTGAGATTCTTGAGACACGTTCCTTATAAGGTAGGTTCATAGACTGTTATGAAAGTATTCATTTAGCTCAAATTTTCAGTGAAATTAAACGTCTGTGTACTTCCTTAATAGTCACTTGTCCGCATTCAGTATGAGAAAAATAGTAGGAAAGTTCCAGAAATGTAAAATGCAATAAACTCACATTGAACTCAATAGTTCTGACAATATTGTTGGAATTGCTGCTTTTGAGGGAACCAAGTTCGAAGTAGTACTATAAGCTGTAAACCTTACGGATCAAAGTGCAGATTTTAGGGTTTTATCCTCTAGTCGATTGAGTACTGCTTGTCTGTGCTGACACATCGTTTGATCCGTGGAACAGTGAATTTCAGTTTTATCACGGAGTGCAGAGGAAACCCATTTTTAGTGCCTCAGTAATATGTACTTACGTGCAATTCCAGTACCTTAATTCAATCCTATAATGTTGGAATCAACGATTGCTATTGTACTTCACACACCACTTGGACAATTGACGGCAGGCAGATATTATTTAATACCTAGAGTTTCAGAATGCTTGTCGATCAAATGTAGACGTTGATAAAAGTAGCAAGTAAGGACCATAATAAAAATACACAGGAAGCAATACATTAGCAGTGATTCCGTGATACTTGTATTTGTTAATTTAACTGTACAAATTACCATTGTACTTATTACGACTCCTTTAGTGGAAACTATTTTCTGACATCTCAAGACAATTTTTTTTACTGTGCTGTGATCATATGAAATTCTGGGTAACTTGTTTTCAAAGAAGTACTATTATACCTACTACGACCTACCTTAATATAATTATGTATTGTGAAATTTCCATATTTTGTTATCTATTTGTTCATATTATTACTTTATACATTACAATTGTATTTAATATTGTGGATCGTAAGATGTATGAAATGAAGCAATAAATCTCGCAGTGGTTTCACAGGGATTGTTTGTATTGGAGCATCTTACTTTTCGCATGAGGTTCCTTTACAACTTACTAACTTAGACAACTGTGCGTTTAAGGCATAAAACCGGTGACCCATTAAAAGTTCCCTTTCACGAAGCTACGAAATTTTATATGCAATTCTGAAATATACATATTTGAAACACATTTCGCAGGTGCATTCAACTTTTGAACTTGTATTATATTTACACTTTGTTTGCGTTGCTACAAATGTTCATAAGGAGGGCGATCTACAACTCGGTAGCCTTTGCCGTCATAACTCAAGACATCATAAGACATTGGGTACTCTTTGTACAAGGCATCATCCCGTAAAATTGTAGATCCGACACCTTGGCCGACTACGGTTTCTCTGACATCTAAATTGGACGGGTGCTCCGGATAGTTGTGGGCTCCCCTGCAAACTCGAGCGTCGTCTTCCTCCAAAGAATATAAAATCGGGTGATCCAGCTGCTCACCATCCTCCTGATGGCCCCACAATTCAATGCAGTACAGGATAGCGATGGCGAAGAAGAAACTTTTCGGTACCCAATACACTTCTAAAAATGGAAGCCAGCCGTACACCCGGGTCAGCATGACGAACACTACGATCCGAGCGATTCCAATCATAATATTGGTGGTTATCCACGTTACAATAAGGCACCTGCTTTTCTGTAGCAAAGACTCTAAATTAATGAATATATATATGCTAAATGCAAACACACAAGTAGAGTTGACTTTGACATACCCTCACAAGTCCTATGACTAAAATTCCAGTGACCAGCACGAATAGGAAGCACAAAGTAGTGTGGAAGTAAAGAGCGTTTTCTAAATTGCAACAACCAAGAGCTAAATCAATAAACATGTTACCAATTGATCCAAATGAAGAGAAGAGATCAAGAGGTGGGATTCAGCGTACTATATTGAGTTGTCAGATTCTCCACTTCTTGTTTCAATTGGCGTGGGTTTAATTTCGATTTTGATTGACTTTTGACCTCTTCTTCAATCTCATCCCAATTTTTTAGAACAAAGTAATACAGGAGTATCCAGCAGGTCATAAGTAGCCAAACAATCTACACATTTTATTAAAGAAGTTGTGTTAATACTTCGTTGTGAGTTTTAATTTTAGTACCATATGAATCTGTGCAAAAATTATTGAGTGCAACAACCTACACATTCCCAAACCGTGATAGCTTTCAAGAAATTATGCTTGTTTAAAGAACGGATTAATGTGTAGCACATGTCTGCAGAGTGTCCGATTCATTAAAGAGACAATCAATGGCCGAGGTATTCAATAAATTGTCAGTCTAGAAGTGGAACAATCCAGTTCTCAATAAATTATTGTATTCTGAACTTCGCCTGGGAACAACGCTTTCATTATGGCAACAATTGCATAAGTGCCAATGCTGCCAATATTAGGCCTTTTAATAATGAATCAATAGATTTTTGCCAAGTAAAATCAATAGAATGTAAGATTTTATTTGTGTAAAACAGTAAGAAACTGCAAATAAAACTAAACAACTCGCGGAAAATTGACTGCAAAATCTAAAACAATGAACTGAATTGCTTCAATTAATGAATTCTTCATGCATTTGTCACTAACCTATTTACTATATAGCCACCCGATACGTACGTATTTTAAATCTTTTTAATAGAAAAGTAACCATAAAATAATTTACACATCTTATCTCGATGCACGATATCCATCTTCTAGTCCTTCTTTAGTAAAGACAATTTGCCAAAGCTGCCACGATCTTGTTGAGAACACAGCCTGTGACACGCTCAAGTACAGCTTCCACATTCGATAAAATCTTTCTCCATATTTCGGCTGAAGCGATGGCCAAGCTTTGTCGAAATTTTCTTCCCAAGCTTTCAAAGTTTTGGTGTAGTCGAAACCGAAATTATGCCAATCTTCGATAATCCAGAGATCTTCAGATGCTTCGCATATCTCTCTAGGGAATGGAATACTGCTGTTGGGGAAAATGTACTTGTGAATCCACAAACTCACTGTAGCCATCCAGGGACTGTTATTTCCAATTGTGTGTAGAAGGAAAATTCCATCAGATTTCAAGCAGCGATGAACAGTTCTGAAGAACTCCTTGTAGTTGTGAAGTCCGACGTGTTCAAACATTCCTACGCTGACAATTCTATCGTAGGATCCATTGAGGTCTCGATAGTCGCATAAAATGAACTCAACATTTGGAAGGTTCGCACAAAGATCTTGTCCGTATTTGGTTTGTTCTTTGGAGATAGAGCATCCCACCACATTGACTCCGTAATTTGAAGCCAAGTAAAGAGCTAAAGTTCCGAATCCGCATCCGATATCGAGGACAGTCATTCCAGGTTCTAGCTTTAGTTTCTGAGCTATCAGTTCCATCTTAGCTAACTGAGCTTCGTCCAGATTTTGAGCGGTTTTCCAGTAGCCGCAAGTGTACTGCATGTTTTTATCCAACATGCAACGGTAAATGTCATTCCCTGTAAGATTGAAACTCATTAGATTTTGTAACTGTTTAATGAAATTTCACTTTTGATTAAATCTCACCGATGTCATAATGGCCTTGGCCAACTTGCCAAGCACGCTGTCTGCTTTGAAGATTGAAGTATCTCAAAGTCCAAGTGAGTGGGTGGAGTCCCTCTTTGATTTTCTTGGATCTCAAAGACTTACTGATGACCCCCACAAGGTCGTCCGTCGTCCAATCTCCATCCATGTAGGACTCGTATACTCCCACATCTCCTTCAAGTAGAGCTCGGATGTAGATTCTGTCGTTCAAGATCTTAACACGCTTCATGCGTCTGGCCAAACGGGACTTCACATAAGGGAAGATAAGCCGCAAAACTGCATAAGCAATTTTGAAATATATTTGGTAAGTTACGTTGATTATGAAAAGAGCTACTTCCGTGAATATCTCGCTGAAATTCATTGTCAGAAATTTTCAGTGTATAGTAATAAGGGAAATTGGGAAAGGAATATTAAGCACCAATTATTGCAGTATTGTTCTTTCCTCACTCGAAAAACCAGACAGGCTCAAGCAGAAGCCAAGCTGCTTTTAAGTCGGCTGAAGCTACTTTGGTATGCATTAATCAAACAGAAGTTGACGCGCTGAAGTCATTGCATCCACTTCATTTTTTGTATTCTGTAAGTCAATATTTACCTAACTAGTTAAGATGGATAGAATCTATACACATGGATCCCCTAGTAAGTCAGGCAGGTAATAACAATAGAAGCAAAATTATTAATATATTCTGGCACGCACACACGCATTTATTAGATACTAGACGACTTTTCAAGGATTAATCAATGCACAAAGTGAATGCGAGTTTCTGATTTTCAGTAGACTTTTGTACATTTTCAATATACTAACGTAATTCTTACATACTTCTAGACAAACAATCCATCATGTGTGACCCGAAAAATAGAGAGCTGAATTTCTAAGAAATGTATGAAATAGTATCGATTTGGATATGTCAATGAAAGAGGAAACGATTTTTATGCTTTTTTTAAACGGCTACATGAAAGTTTCATTTTCCTGTATTTAATCTGTTTCTAACATTAGTCAATATATATTGCATGAATATACAAACAATTACAAATGATATGGACAGTCGTAATGTCAAGAAAATACTAAAATGCGATAGGCGATTTTGATCCAATCCTTGTTACGAAGTAAAGATAGATTTCGACAAGTACTTGTCATTCAATTCCAATAAATTACCACTTCGATTGCTGTAATAAGATAAAATGATTATTAATTATCACTACTACTGCAGTTAATGTACACATGCAAATTATGTTAATATATTACCAGACTTACTTTTCTGTGAGAGGAATCTTTTCCACTAGCCATGGCTTTCCTTTTAACAGACTTAACTAAGTACGAAAGTTCTTGATCTCCTTTCTTTCTTTTAAGGGTTTCTTCAGCCTCAGCCGTAACTGGATTCTTTACTATGCTTGTGCCTTGTCGTCTTTTTTGTTTCTCTTTAATTATTTCCTCCATAGCTGCAGTCTTTTTAAAGTTTGATTCTGAAGGATCTATGTTATACTGAGCTGATGTAAATAGAGCAGAAAATCTCGAGTCCTCTACGTCGACCTTGAAGTCATCTTTAATTTCACTGCTGCTCTTAGTTTCACCTTGCAATTTCTGTTTTCGAAGTTTTCGCTTTTTCTTAGACTTGCTTTCGTTGCTACTTTCGAAGATCTTTTTCATATTAAAATGCTTTTTGTTGGTATCTTCGTCCATCAAAAGTAATTCCAACTCTGGATTTTCTTCTTGCTCTTCGGATTTGTTTCCTTTGCCTGCTTTGGACTTCATGTTTTTCTTTCCTTTGAAGGAATCTTCATCTTCGGAGCTCAAATATTCCTCGCCTTCTGCTCCCATTTCAAAATCCATGCTTAAGCCTCCTTCTTCTTCGTCACTATCTTCTTCATCACTTGACAAGTCTTTCTTTTCGTTCTTTTTTGCTAATTTTTCTTGCTTCTTTTTCATTAAAGACTTCTCCCACAGAGTCATTTCTTTATCTTGATCTTTCTCAAGTTTACTTTCGACCAACTTCTTAGTTTTTTCTTTCACTCCAAGCCCCCAAGTAATTTCCAACCCTTGGTCTGCTTTCTTTTTGGTTTTTTCTGCTTCACCAATAGATTCTAAAAGAGCTCTGTATTTACTAATGGCATCACTATCCTTTTCAGGTTTTTGTTTTGGTTGATCTACAAAAATTGAATTCAATCTATAATTGTTGACATCAATATCCTACAACAATTAAAAAAAATGTTTTAGAACTTTACCATTAGATTCATCTGCCTCCTCATCCTCTGAAGATTCCTCTGATGATGATGCTAGGTAGTTTTTGAGATCATCGTCATCAATTTGATCTTTTTTGTTGAACACTCTGTCAATGAGGTCTTTCCTAGAAGGATCAGTCTCGTCCCAAGTGCAATTTACTTTAACCTGTTGCAGGGCAGTTGTGGTGAAAAATTTGGGATGATATTTACTGAGATTTACTGAGCCATCACATGTATCTCTTGGTTCTTCACTGTCGAAACTCATGTCATCTGGAATATACCTAAGGTCGATTTTGGCTGCACTTGACTCGTACTCCCTCCCATCGCATTCCTCATAGACTTTCTCCGCACTTTCAACACAATCAAACTCCATCACTGCATAGAAGTATTTGAGCCTCTTGAGTTGATATTGTCGCAACTTTTCTCGTTGGAACTCGTCCCCATCATCGTCTTCAACCACATCATCGTCTTCATCCTCGTTGCCTTTGTCCGGAAACCAATCATCTTCAGCTGTATTCGGCACTGACTCCGTTTTAATTGCATTTCCCGCAAGCTCAAATGGCCCTTTGAGTTCTTCCTCAACCATTCGTTTTCTTCCGAATTCAGAAGGGAAAATGGAAACTTTCAGAAGGCTTCCTCCAGCAGGTACGAATGAACTGAAAAGCACCATCAAGTCCTCAGCTTTAAGACGATCCCAGTCCATATTGCATAAAGCCAGCCTACGTGTTGATTCCTCTGTTGTTGCAGCATCCTTGTCCAACTCTCCCCACTCATGGACAACATCATCAGCGTCTTCTCCAGCATTTGACGAAGCGTCAGAGTCAGACGATTCTTCTTCTGATAAAAGCTGAGCTTCCCCTCTAGCATAGTCAATGTTAATGTTCCTCAATTTTTTACGCACACTATCAGACAACCCAACTCTTGAATTCAATTCTGGAATGTCTATCAACTCGTCTTCGTCAGATGTTCCTTCCTCAGACGAATCTACATCCTTCGCATCCTCAGTTTCTTTCTTTTCTTCCTCTTCCTTAACTTTATCCTCGTCTTCCTCTTCTTTAATTTCAACCTCGTCCTCCTCTTCGTCACTTTCTTCGTCTTTGAGATCTTCTTCGTCTAAATTGTAGTATTTCACTAAATTGTCGTTAGTATTAAGATTAAGTCGCCGGCCTCTCTTGTCAAGTTTTGTGTTAGCCTGGAACTTCTCGTCACTAAACATGGAGTGAAATCGCTGGTCAATATTCACTTTCTTCTCTCGACGTGGAACGGAGCGATAGATGGGAAGCGATGACACTGCAGCAAATCGCTTGTCCCCAGCAACTAACTCGTCGACATCAACTCTCCCTTTACTCTTGAAGTCTTTCTTCTTAATCACTGCTGCTCCTTCCACCATAGCTTTGGAATTAGATCCAGAAATCCCTTGTTTTAAAGAACTCTTGGGTGGCTTACGAGCATCAGGAGCTATTGAAGGATCACCGCTGCTTCCTGGAACGGACTTCTTCTTTTTCGTCTTGTTCCCCATATTTTTCCTGTTGCTTTCTTTCTTGAGGCCTTGTAGCTTTATCGTAAATATTGGGTGCAATCGCAATAATTATTACAATAATTACGAACAGCTAGATAAGCAAGCAATCTCGATTTTGATTTTTGAAATCCGAATGACAATAAAGATAGAATCAGTAATCGAGTAACACATGTGCTTCCAGCGTGAGGAAATGAAAACTTAAATCCCGCGGACTTGTTGGGGCACACAGAGAAACGAGGGATCGACTGTTTCACTCGAATAACTATTTTGTATACAATACTAGTGAATCTGGAATTTCTGGACAAAATCTGTATTTCCTCATTCAGCTTTTAGTAAAACTTAAAACGTATCTTAAAATCTTCACTAACTCCGCCAAAAATAATAAAAAACTAAAATATGACTCTTTGTTATCAGGCTTCTAAGATTGTATTAATAAGCCACACTGCGATTTAAGCTCATCTAGAAGTAGGTGTTTTAAAATGACACGATGAAGTCGTTTTTAATTATAAGATGGTTTCCAGACAGTCTTAACGGCTGAAGGCCATTGATTCACTGAAGATAACACGATTTTTCGCTTTTCTCCATTTTGCATGTTGTCCGCAAAACCAGACAATTGTATGCATGTAGTAGTTCAAGTTCCTATCCATGATGTTTATTAATTCATTACGATCATACGATCATCTATCTTTCCTGAATGAACCGGACGATGAAATTCAGTCCTTCCATGTAAATTCGACGTCATGTTTATCAAACCTACCCAGCGGACCAAGCCTTGCACCTTTATATTTGGTTGGATTCGTACTTTATTAGGCAACTATTGTAACTGTAACTTTATATCTAGTGTCTAGTGAACCAAAACTATTTCAGAATCCAACTGTTTATTTATTACGAGAGGTTAAAGGAGCATGAAAGATGAGTTTTTTGCCAGACGATATCCGGGACAATAATTGTATCACCCACCTGCACAGAATAAAAGAATGGTAATTTGTTACATCGTATCAGATTGTGTTAAATTGTTATGTTGAACTTAAGGTGGATCTGAAGGTGGAAGTATTTTTCACGCGTGAAAAACACCTCGATTAGTACGAATTTAAGTTCACGATGGAAGATGAGGTGGTCCGTTGACTGGCACAGATCTGCCTTGTCTCACGCAAGGGTAGATTAATCTTCGACAGAGGTGAGAAAGATTTATGTAAAATATCAAAGATTTGACGATGAGTAATGCAGGATAGTCATGCTTCGATTACATATATTTAAATTTAATTTGACAAGGTGCATGTACACAAAGTGGCCTATTGGCCGAATTTCATTGAATTAGGCAGAAACGCGATTAAAATTGAGTGCAGACTTTGTAGCCATCACGTAGTCACACTCATTCATAATGATCTCAGATCATTCGTCCGTCATCAAGACATTAAGTGGATGCCTTAAAGCCAAGCCTTAAAAAACCTGTCCTGAAAGTACAGTTTAGTACAGCTTTCCTCCCACGTTAAAACAAACAGGAGGAATCAGTGAGACTGCGAGGATTACCATGAAATGAAAGTACCGTGAAGGTAGTTCGTAAACAAGCTATTTTAAGTTTTTTATGGTTAAAATGCAAAGTTGTGACTGAGACGAGAGGGTTGGGTTCTTTCTTTTGGGAAACTCGACGAAGAGGAAGATCCTGCCTATTCATTCAATACCATGAAACAATTTCATAGTCTTTCTCAGACACATTGTTGCACTTTTGTACCAGTTTTGCCATCGGAACCACAACCACAAGTGTCAAGTCAAGTCACCTCCAAAGAGTGCATACAGTCTTCTATAATGCATTCGCATGTTAACAAGTATTCCTGTGTTCTGTAGGTTGTCCTTTTACCTTTAGTGTAGTACCTTTAGACAAGCAAGACCAGACAGAAAGGTATAATACATAGAAAAAACAGTTCTCTTAATTGTTTTTCCTGAAATACTAGTATGAGGCTTTTATCTACATTCGTGATTAGTGCAGTGTCATTAGTTGTGCAGTATTATGCGACAAAGTACAGAGAAGATGATTTGAAGAAAACTCTCAGAGAGCTGGAGAAAGACGCTGGTCTGCCTAGAATAGTAACTTATGATTTCATAGTGGGTAAGCATTTCATAGTTTATTTTTGTGCCGATTTTCTGATTGAAATTAAAAATAAAATCAACTAAAGAAAAAAAACTTATTTTGAATTTTCAGTGGGAGGTGGAGCTGCAGGATGTACTTTAGCAGGAAGACTTTCAGAAAGGTACCGAGTCCTTCTGCTGGAAGCAGGAGGAACTCCAGTTCCAACTGTCGATATTCCATACTTCGTTCCAGAAGTGTTGAATAATGAGGATATTAATTACTTCTTCAAATCCGTTCCTCAACCTCACGCGTCTCAAAGCACAGGAGGTGTAAGTTCGAGCCTCTCTCTTGTCATAGGAAGATTAATTTGCATAGCCTGTTAAATTGATCAATACAGGTGATAACAACGATCTCAGGGAAGATGTTGGGAGGTTCGGGATCTCACAATGGAATGGTTCAGAATAGAGGTTCTCCTATTGACTATGACGTTTATGCAAAGCTACTTCAAGATGACAGCTGGAGTTACAGAAAAGTTCTGAGGCATTTCAAGAAACAAGAAAATTTTGTTGGATTTTTGTTTAACACGACCAATGCTAGTAAGTTATTCATTCTGATCTTTCCTTCATGCAAACTCTGCTTCTGGACTAATTATAACTATAATAATCTTATCAGATTTCAAGTTTTATGGAGACCAAGGACCCATGACAGTAGACACGGTTCCTTCCGATTTGTTACCTATTTGGTTTAATGCTGCTCGGGAATTGGGAATCCCTATCGCTGACCCTAACGGAAAGCAGATAGAAAGTAAGTCCCTAAGCATTGGATATTTGGGAAGACATTGCAAAACATTTATATAAACATTAAAGATGGTGTGTCCTTTAGGCTTCACTCCCGTCACTAAACTTATTGAGAAAGGCAGGCGAGTTAGTAGCTACACAGCTTATATAAAACCTCACGAGGAAAACAGAGGAAACCTGAAAGTTCTTCGATATTCGTCTGTTTCAGAGGTAAAGAATTCGAATATTCGAACACTAGACAACCTAACTAGAATTGTTTCCCTAATTTCTAATAATGCCAGGTACTTATTGACGAAAACAAACGAGCTTACGGAGTGACTTTCAAAAGACATGGAATTCCTCAAATTGTACACGCCTCAAAAGAAGTGATTCTTTCTGCAGGAGCTTTTGGATCTCCGTTGATTCTTTTCAGATCTGGAATAGGGCCGAGGGATGACTTGGAGGCTGCAGATGTATGATTTCTCAACTTACCCCAGAAAACCATTTGGCCTTTGCTAACATGTACATTTACATTTTAAACCACAGATACCAGTGAAAGTTGATAGTCCAGGTGTAGGAAGAAAGCTGATAGACCATTCAGCGGTGACCTTGGGTCCTTTCGAGATGAACTCTAAGGCTAATCCTATTCTTCCAAGAATACAAAATGAAAGTGAATTTCAATCGATGATGCAAGAATACGTTACAAAGAGATCGGGATTCTTTGCCAACAACAGAGAAGGAGCAAGTGAAGTTGCACAAGCTATTCTGACCTCACAAAGAGCCAAGTCAACGTCTGGAGAGGAAGACTGGCCAGATCTTTTCTTGTCTTTGCTGCACATTTTTCCTAAAGTGGCCGAAGGAGATGAGTTGCCGACAATAGGAATGTTCATTATGAATGGAAGGATGAGGTCAGAGGGATCGGTCAGACTAAATGTCTCAGCGTACAGAGCAGGTTCAGAGGATGACACGGAGTTGGCTATAATTGATTACAACTTGCTTGCCGATCCGACGGATGTGGATGTTCTTGTAGACGGTAAATTAAAGAATTTAAACAAGGAAGCTTAGGTTGCTGAGTGCTTGTGACTTTTGCGTAGGAATCAAATGGACACTGAAGATTTTGGAGGAGACAGAAACCTTCAAAGTCTTCGGAACACGGCTTTCTCCACAGCCGTATGATGCATGTAAGCAGCATCAATTCAGATCAGATGAATACTGGAGATGTTTTGTGAGACACGAAGGAACCTCCTGGTTCCATATGGTTGGAACATGCACCATGGGAGTGGATTCTGACCCATTTGCTGTTACAGATTCGAAAATGAGGTAAAACAGCTAACAGCACTAAGTTAAAGACACTTAAATAGACGTTTGCAATTTGGGCATTTTTATGAGTTGACTTTGCAATATGTAGGGTGAGGGGAATTAGCGGACTACGAGTTGTTGATGCATCTGTATTCCCGTTTGTAACAAATACAAATCTTCATGCACCAGTTCTGATGTTAGGCGAAAAAGCAGCAGACGAAATATTTCAATATTGGAACTGGAAGAAATAAGACTTACTAATTCATACGTCGTACATTTATGCACAAAATTTATTAACTACGTCGATGACAATTTGTATGCTGCATTAAAAACAAAAATGCAATTGTAGTATAAGGCAATATTAATTACTGTAGTTCATTAATTCTTGTAACCAATATAACACGCGGCTAGCGAGAGATAGATGACGCAGCTAATTATTCTCAAAACATTATACCTGAATTTAATCTGTAGTGTCTGTAGAGGATAATACCAGTCTCTGCGCATCAACGTCATCTGGGACTTTTACATTGGAGGTATGAAACGCATAGCTTACAAAGTTCCATATTTTCCGAACCAATTTGAGATCATCTCCTGGAGGCTTATCGTTTGAGTATTGCTGAGATTCTCTGAGTTCCTCTGCAAGAGTCACGTCCAATAAATCGTTACTGTTGAATTCTTCTGAATCCAATTCCCGTTCCAACCGATCCAAGAAAACCTTAAGACTCGACTTCACATCGGACTTATATTCCAACAATTCGTTTTCGTTGTAAAAGGACTGAACATTCACGGAGCCTTCATATTGGACAGATTGTCCAATATCTTCCTTTTCCAATTGTCGTAAGAACTTGACTTCCTCGTGAGTTCCTGTTGCCAGGAATCTGTAGATACAAGCTGTTCTTTGTTGGCTTGGTCTGTAGATCCTAGCAATTGCTTGCTTATCATTGGAGGGGTTGTAATCAGGATCCATAATCACCAAGTGATTAGCTCGTGTAAGGGTTAGAGCTGTTCCTCCTGCCTTCAAGCTAAGTAACAAGAACCGGCAGTTATCATCGGTCTCGAAAATCTTCAGGTTGCGATCCCTAGCAGATTCCGATGTCTCTCCGTCAAAAACAACTACCTTGAGTTTTAGAAAGTCACTCAAATAGTCTTTGACCTGCCCTAGTAGAATTGTCGAGGATGAAACTATGATCATCTTTTCACCAGGGAAGTCAATACTCAGATACTTCGCCATTTCAGCAACCACTCTAATTTTAGCTGATAAAGCAGGCAATCGGATTTTCACTTCAGGATCCATTCGCACTTCTTTTGGAATCTCGTCGTCAAACGAATTAATTAAATCCAAAAATGTGCTTGGATACTTCTGCACTGCTTCATACAGTTTCATGGGGTGAATGCAAGCTTTTTGAAGATAAGTTAGCTTCTCAAGAAAAGTGAACTGCTTGCTATCGGGGCTATTCAAGCAATCCGTAAGACGCTTATAAAGCTCATGTTGTATTGCTGGATCTCCGTCATCTTCATTCTCTTCTTCGCTGCTACTTTTGATTTGTTTTCCGTAGTCAGGATGTCCATCCAGTGGAATACAAAGAATGATGTCGTGCCGTTCAATGCTGAAACTGTTTTTCCTGTAGTGAAAGGCTGGAGATAAAATTTCTCTTAGACGGATCAAACGTTCTTTTTCAATACCATTCAGTTTCTTATTTTTCTTCAACGGTTCAGTGATGGACCTGAGTAAATCATTAAGACAGAACTGCTTAGTATTTATTACACACTCTTTCATGATTGATTTAAAGGTTTGTAAATATCTTACTTGCAAAACTTGTTGATCTGCCCAGGAAGGAAAATGTCCCTTCGAAAGAATGACACTAAATGGCACAGCTCCTCTAAACTGTTTTGGTAGGGTGTTCCAGTAAATCCTAACCAAAGCTCAGCACTCAAAAACTTCCTCATATTCTTTACTCTGGCAGTTAGCGGATTTTTCAAGACATGAGCTTCATCGCAGATTACAAGACCAATTTCTCCTTTCGGATCCTTCCTGCGGAATCCTTCATCCTCATAGCCCGTGTTGTACTTTACAAACGTCTCATACGAGACGATCATGATGTTCTTAAGGCTGTTTGGCAGCATGAATTCATTCACAACTGTCCAACCATCCCCTTGCCCAGGTCTGACCACCACAACTTTACAAGGAATGTCACGAGGGACCCAAAGATCGAATTCATTTTCCCAAACTGGAACGGCATTCTTGGGAGCAATCACTAAACACTTTTGTAAACCGGGGCTACTCTTCTCCACGCTGTTCTTGGACTGCTGCAGTAAGGTTGCGATAAATGTGACTCCAGTTCTTGTCTGTAAGGAAATTAGAAAATTATTTTATACGATTGAACATGCGCTGATTTTAAACGATTGGACATACGTTGATTTTAAACGATTGGACATACGTTGATTTTAAACGATTGGATATACGTTGATTTCAAACGATTGGACATACACACGTTGAAGTTTATTTGTAATAATATTTTATGAAGTGATTTTTAGAAAATTCAAAAAGAATACCTTTCCGAGTCCCATGTCATGAGCCAAAATTCCACCTTTTCCTTCTTCATAGCAGTTCCAAAGAAACTGAACACCTTCCCGTTGCACCTCCGTCAACTCCTGAGGTTTTTCGGGGTCAAGTCCCTTCACCAAGTTCGGATGCACCACCACTGGAACAACACCTTTTGGGTTTTTCTCCCTGTTCCATTTTTTATCCACGGTATCGGAATATCTGATCAAAGAAAGCAACAATGAATTTAATTATGTTGTGGATTTCGTAATGATTTACGATTCGAAATAGCGATGATATTATATCTTACTTGCTCTGGAGGACAAATGAACTTTCGGTTTCTTCATAAATCGGTCCTGAAAGTGACCTCTCTGAGATCGATTGGGGTTCCAGGCTGTATGCCTTCCGCTTCATCCTTTCCAGGAACGACAAGCTTCCTCCTTTCTTACGCTTTGGGGCCTGAATATCTCCAGACAAAACCTCCCCTACACTTGCACTCATGACTGTATCTGAATAGGACAAATCTATCAAATAATCACCAATAATTGTTCAACAGCTATCCTACTAATTGAAGTAGGGTAAATTGAAGCTGAATTCCAGGAGGTATTTGTTTCGCAATCCCAGCACTTTAGAGCAGAGATAAAAGGCGACTAGTCCGACTGAACCTCCTAGGCTCCTAGGTACGGCTCCCACTGACGAAGACAAAAAAGCGCAGTTTTATGAAGACAAAGAAACGCTGGCTTCAGATTTATTAACGTGTGTTGTAAGCTTTGAGCTGTCGTTTGTGTATCGTGGCATCATTGGATGGTGTCAAACTCAAAGGACTTGCTTTCCTGGCTCCCCTTCAAAATAGAAATGTGGGCGAATGGGCGAAGACAGTTGGATGCACAATATCAAATTCCTCTTGTGTCTAACTTATCACGTCAACTACGACTGCATAACATTATTATATTATTTAAAGTATACTGGAATGCGGTAGAAGTAAAATTAGAAATAACTCCCAAACATTGCTTTCATTTGCATAAAGTTGTCTTGATTATCGTGGCTTCACTGATACATGGATATTCGCTGTATGATTCAATTGAAACCGACGCCAAATTCATTATCTGAAGCCTTTCTCGTGGATGCATGAATCCGATGAAACATGGTGCTGAATTGCAGAGTGACGTCCACTGTCACTGTAATATTGGTGGTTTTAATCAACCAGTTGATCCACAAAATGATGCAGACACGCAGACTGATAAAGTGTTTCAAGGTTACTTAATGTTGATTATTTATTTCCTTATGCTGTTGGTCAAATGTGTATCTCCTGATAACGAATATCGAAATATTTACTACAAAATAGATTTGTGTGATTTGTTTTGTTTGTGTTTTATTAAAATTTTTTCACTGAAGCCTTTTTGAGTAATTTGATTAAACAATTTCCGAGCACACTATGTTGAGTGCTAAGCAGGCGACTTACTATTTAAATAACGTGTTGAAAATGCCGACTGCATCGATCGAGTTGATCAATACGGACAGATTAAGTTTTCTTACAGAATACATGAGGCATCATTTGGTGTGGGTTCCATTTCAGGTAAAATTGAATCTTGAATTTAGTAATGTAGATCTTCAGTCTTGTGCATGAGTAACTATTGATGATAGAATGTTGAAATGGCAGCAGTGGATTTCGATAAGCGCAAGCATCCTAGTGTGGAGGACATAATTCAGCAAGGATTGACGGGA
>JAQGBV010000999.1:0-19180 GCA_034698685.1 Isotomurus pseudopalustris
TCATATCAAGAACTAGTTTGGGAATATATTGGGAACAAGACTTAAGATTACTTCAAATTGAAATTTAGTTTCACGTTGACACAGAACGTGATAAGGTCATACAACATTTAAGGCAGTTTTGACAATACTACAGACATTATTCAAAGTCTCACATTGCGTGCAAAAACTCAGCTACATTACAAGCAACTCTTTCTCATGCTCAATTGTTTGCATGACAGGCTACAACTGACTAAATAATTAGAAGTTACGCACACGTGTAATTTAGCTCAGTTGAAGATGTTTATAATATTTATTAAAACACTGCCAGGAGTCTTTTGATTCATGAGTGAGCCTAGATTCGCATGTATCTGGAGTTTGAATGACTTCTGCTGGATCTACCGCACCCAATATTTATCCCATCTTCTGCAGGGTGATGCAAAGATGAAAATAATCAATTAAATAAATATTATGTGAAGTTAATAAGCACGAAAAGAGCTACTCACGAGTGTTATAATCTATCAAGGATGCGAGCCGCAAGTTTAAGTTATCATCAATAGTTCATTGAGTTAAATATTACATATGATAGCGCGGTCAGAATTGCACTAAATGGCTCCAGCGAAGGGTACATTATATACAAACCAGATCCAGTATTTACAGTTGAAGGACGTAAGCAAAGAAGAGCTCCGTGCTTCATTGATTTTGTTGTGGACTAATTACTTTTCTGAAAATCCAAGTGACTCATGTGACCAGTTCGAGTCTCCTTGAACATCACAGAACACAAAAACCACTTATACAGATTACAGAGATACAAATTGAACTGTAATAAATCGTGAATAAGAATTTTTAAATATATCATCGACACCCATCTTATTAATGCTCAACTTCAAAAAGCTCAGCTACAAAAATGAAGCAATTATTCTTTATTCTGTGTATTGTGCTGTTTGCCATTGTTTGGAATGCACATGACGCTGAAGTATCAGCACAGCCGTATAAACTTCGTTTCAAACGAACTGTAAGGAGTTTTAACATTATTTTATTAACTTGTCCATGAGTATTGCACATTTTGAACATTAATTAATTCATTTATTTCCTAACAGGTACCAGATCTCCCGTGTGCTGGAGTTCGGGTGCATGGAAGGTGTATCCAGTCTTCGAATATTGACGAATATGACACAGAAACAGAAGAAACTTTATCTGTCCCAAGATAATAAATGTTTTAAGTGATCCCCACTGTGACTATCGTGGCAATCGTGGATAGTTCCAGCCAGCCAATCCAGTTTTCCATGACTGAGCTTATAGACGCATATCATTGGCAGCATCGTACAAAATTTGTTTTTATATTTATGACCACACCCAAAACGTTGACTATTTTGTAATCTAAACTCTGTTCGTTATTACAATTGACTGTTTGATATAAATGCAATTGCAAATGTTTTATGAAAAAAATAGATAGCTGTGATGATTAAAACGTAGCGTGAAGTTTTCACTAGTCTTCCTTGAGATTCTGTCACTTTATTTTATAAAAACTTAATCTAACTATTCATTTAATTAGAGTTAGATTGATAGTACTTTGGAATGTAACTAAAATAAAGCAGTATCTGCGTAAAAAACAGTACTAAAATATCATGGAACAGTAGAAACCGTTGCATGTACTGTCTGTCAAGTGTCAAGTTGAAAAGACAAGAAGACATGCATGCCAATATTTGTCTACTTCAATGTCCAATCGATAGTAAATAAATAATGAATTTCCATTGAATTCCCACGATCATGAAATAATTAGCTAACCCCTTCGGCATACGTGAAAGTTGTGCGAACTTTCCATTCCTTGGACAACTGCCTTCGTCGTGACATTCGTCGGCTCGGAGTCCCTTTTCTCCAAAACCTTGTCAATTAGTTCTTCGTGGTAAAGTAGAAAAGTAAGTAAAATGCCTGGCGATGAAACCGTCCAAATGAACCCTTCGACTCCAACCAACACAAATTCTCCTCCAGGTTTGCCTTTTACTTTGCATCCCTCCATTAAATAAGTTTTCTAAAAACTTGAACGAACTATAATAAATTACAGCCGAATCTCAAGAAGCATCTGCACCTCCTCTCTACGGCTTTCTCCCTCCATCACCCTCGTCTAAAACCATAAGGGTATTCAGCATTTGCCTTTGTGGTTGCGATCGCATTCGACTTATCGGATGCCCTTTGGATTTGAAACTCAAAATTCGCAACGTGATAGAGAAATCCTGGGGAGTCATCCAGAAAGAGAAAACATACTATCATGGATCTCATGAGTTTAAGCTGGAAAGCTTCCCATGGTCTTCATACGATTCTGGAGTCGACTGTGTTCGATCTCGAACACTAATTGTTGCCATCTTGACTTGTGCACTCCAAAATGGGTGGAATCTCCTGCAAGGCACAGACATCAGCAGGTTGGATGGAGACTGCGATGTTTTATTCTTCGAAAACGCACCTCCAGAGAAAACTGTTAACTTGATCGCCATGTCACTGCATTCGAATGATCTCATCCGATTGCATAATGCCCCGAAGGTCATCAAAGACTTGCTAAGGGATGCTGTTCTTTCGCACTGGTCCAAAGGAATTCAGCACGAGAAAAGTCACTGCGGATCCTTCGAAATCAAAGTGTACGGAACTCCTTGGTTGGAATCAGAATTCGGAAGCAAAAGCGTCACCCGCACACTTCTCATGTGTCAAATCATCGCTAACTTTCGAGCTGCAGGCTACCGACTTTACGCTGCTTTGGATGTTACGCAAGCACTTGGTGGAAAAAATTTGGACACGTGGATCTTTAGAAAAGAACCCAATACAGGTTTTGAGCTGGAAGATGACAGTCAATGAAAATAAAAGATTCGTTCCACTTCCATTTTTATGCATTCATTCTACTTGTTTCGGAGCAAAAATGTATTTTACATTTTATTTCAAAACAATGTTAACAGCATTTTTTTCAGCTGGCTATTTATTATATAATCTCCTTCACTTCTTATCAAAATGCAAAGTTACAAATAAGGCGTGTGATAGATTTCTGTACATCACCACAATTGTATATGCAAAGTAATAAATATTTATTCATGATTTCTGCAATGAATGCGTCACAACCAATTGCTACGAATCAGCGAATCGCAACGTTTCTCGGAAATAACTGGACTCACGATTAAAAGATATAAGATTTCATTCGACTGGTTTGGTGTTGGCATTCAATACGAACTTGCAGCCAGTAGCTATGAAATGAGATGAGACTACTTTTATGGTTAAATGGCATTCGTTTCTCGGAATGCAATGGCAGAATATCCTACCACATTTTTAGCAAAATAAGGCTATGATTTAAATAAAAGCTTCCCAGGATCCCATTAATTGTACCACAAAATGTGTTGGGACTGCATCCTGTATGTAAGCCTAAATCTTCGTGGTATTCGTTTTTCTTCTCCCGTATCAATTAAGTCCCAAGTGCATTTCGTAATTACCCACAAACCACTAATTATGAACTACTGGTTACTTCTTCTTTCTTAGTGCAATCCACCATTTTATCCCCGACCGTCATCCTTACGATTTACGAAGCATGTGTTAATAACTATAGTCATTAGAGTACAAGATGCAACTCCACCTCCCCACTCTTACTATGCTGGAATGTTTAAGGTTGAACCGAGAATGCTAACTCTAACAATTACAGAATTTCTGATTCATTACCATTTTACTAGTATGTAATTCTACTTCTATCGAATCTGATCTGATACGCTATCTGATTGGCTACACAGAAGCTCACAAGAATTTTAGTCAGCAAGGTAAGTTTCATATTATTGTCTTGGATTGGCCTTTGAATCGATACACGTCAGACATGTAATTATCTGTAAAAGACCTTGTAAAAGATGACTTGGTTTGGATACTGCGAATCAGCAACTCTGCAGACATCAAATCCTGTGTTTTAATGCAAGTTTATACTCCAAAGAAGAAACAGAAGTAACAGTATTTGCACTTCTGACTTTCTGAGAATTAAACCGAAGATGACTAACAGAAAATAACGTACTGCTTGTTCTGACGAACTACTGAACAGTGATTGAAATGACTCAGAACAGTTCGATTAAGTAAATTGTATTAAGTGTCTTTCTAAATAGCCATCTGACACTCCAGAATGCACCAGTAGTCACTAAACATCCATTCATTGACCCAGCCAGTCTGAATTCTAAGAGCTCTTAACCTTCGTTGATTCAGATTTCACTGTCGAGCAGAACTTCATGGCATACTTGCGATTTCGATTTAGGTTCATTTGTAAGCCTTGTTTGTCATAAATAAACCAAAACTTCACTTCGTACGCCTTCAGCCTTAAATGATATTCAAAGTCTCAAACCAGTTTACAATAAAAGATAATCATCCCATTATCTGCAACTGCAGGATATAATTCTGTAAAAATAATATAATTCCAGAATTCCACTGACACTACGCACAAGTGTGGGACTGGAAGTCATTAACCAAAACCTAATTTCCGCTAATTAAAACCACCAAAAACTTGATTGCTATTAACGTCAATCATTTGGCCAGAAAGTGTCATTCGTTGAAGAAACTTTAATACAAACCTAACCCAAAAATCAATTTTTAGATAGTTTTGTAGTGAATTACAAGGAGACAAATCCTCGACATTTCAAGATGAGCTGTACATTTTTTAAACAATCTTCACTGTGGATTCTGTTCAGTCTAATTACTTTCGCATGGATATTAACGGAAGTCCCGTACACGGAAGCGAAACACCTGGGCCATCGTGTTAACTACAACAGACTGGAAGACTCAGACAGACTTGTGCATCAAGTTCAACCTCCACTCAGATTTCGAAGATTCGTTACTGCAGTAAGCAAATTTCCATATTAAGTAATTATGTCATATTTCCGAGAATCATTTGCCAACATACAGCTGTGTATCGTTTTTAGTTTAACGTTCCCGACAGAGACTGTCCAAGAGGTTATCGAAGAGTAGCAAGAGGATGCATACCAATTGTTCGCATCGATCTTGACTACTACGAATCGTAGTGATTCAATTGCTGAACTAACCGAATAGTACGGAATGTGTCATTGGAAAAATGTGTCCGAAACGAAGATTTGTTTGACACTCATCTTCAGTCAGAGTCAGAGCACTTATTGCAAATCAAAGCAAATGCTAGTATGCACTAGTATGCAGTACAAAAAGTGTGTCACGCTATACTAATTTTAGTCACCTTCAGTCTCACAGTCTCACTATAATGTTATGCCCCTTTTCCTCGTTTGATATCGTGTACCACTTTCCCTCATGTTAATGCTCTGCAGTTTCAATACTCTCATTAACATTAGTTAATTAAGTCCACATTTCCACATATTATTGAAGCAAGCTTCTCAGTTTTGTATTAGCCATTAGCTTTGTGGATTCTTCCCTCACAATGTACGCTTATTTGAGTAATTACTGATTTAATATACTCATTATAAATGAATCTTCAGATAACCAACATCTAGTGTACTGTATTCTTTCTCACTGAACGCTTCTATCGTCAACCTATAACCAAACGAATTTTATCATATTGTAAGAATCATCACAAAGGAAACCTGTCATGTGCGGAAAGATCAGTTGAAGTTGCTAATAGTTAAACCTGTTTGCGACAGAGAATCTTCGCTCGCCACTGCACGGTCAAGGTTGGGGGAGACCTCACTTGCATATAAAAAATGTCATTAAATGAACTCATACGCACACACTTATGGACACTATCGTGTCTCACCACGTTACCCAAATTGATTATATCTAAAGAGTCATACTATTTTGCTTGGCCAAAAGACAAATACACAGCGTGAGTATTTTATAAGCAGTTCAAGGATGAAGCAAGTGCATTACAGATTACTAAAGCAGCGTCACTCTTTCTTAATCTTAATACTATTCAGTACGGGATTACAGATTACAGCGAGTAATGACAAAGGCTCCCTCCCAGTAACCTCGTAGACTGACCCTATCTCCTTACTGTAATAGGTAACGGATTTAAGTAAGTGTGAAATGAAGATATTATGACCCTTTATTTGTATAATAGAGGAGTTCCCTTTGGAATCAACATAATAAGGTTATCTTGAGATTCTTCAGATTGGAAGTCTTCATCATCATAACAGAACAAAAATACTCACTGCTGGGCCTTCATTGAGTAAAAATCGAAAGTGTGCTGTGTTCGAACAAAAACTCGTATTTTTTCATACTTTTTAGAATTGTCTAGTCTACACTTGTTACGATTTGTTAGATTTCCAAGAGAAACATTAAGCGCAACAGTTCTTGGAGTCTGCAGTTCAGTCTGTGGCTTGTTGTGGTTATGTAACACGCTAACCTTACATTCTAATGTTCTGCAGAGGCAATATCATATCTATTTATCACAAGCGAATGCAGGTTATTGGTTCCTTTTGAATCTGCATTAAGGCTAGGCTAACAAATTTCTATTCGAGAAGGTGATCATCATTTCTCATCTGTGCTGATTGAGGACAAAACCAGTTGAAGTTAAAGAAGTCAGGTACACCACGTTCAACTCTGAGGACTCTCTCGTTCGTATAATTTGTGAGATTGCTAGTGAGTCGTTTGAATTGGAGAGTTTCTAATCGGCCATCAAGATTTTTAAATGTACGTCAATCACATGTAATCTTACAAAGAGTGTGTCCACTCAAGTCCACTGTCCACTTGTGTTTAGTTCTAGAATTTCTTATCTGAAATCATTAAGTTTCATAAGATTTTGGTGGTTCCTCACAAGTGAAACGATCTTCTAATACTGCTGTAGTGCACAATGATTCAACCGGAAGGAGAAAATGAGATAAACGCTATGGACCAGGTTTGAAAAAATATATCTGAGCATTTAATAAATTGCGTTAATATTATACTAACCCAGTTTGTTGTATCCAGTTTAGGAAACGGACAAAAGATCTTCCTGTCAGTCCTTCCGATGTTACCTGCTTAAGGTTCTTAAGAGGTAATTGACTATTTACCTGTCAGAAACTAATGCTAACTTGCTCTGCTCCTTGTTTATAAAAATCTTGGCTATATCTATTTGTTCTTTAGCAAGAGATCTGAACTTGGATAAATCAGAAAATATGTACCGGAGGGTGATACACATAAAACACTTATTAGGTGTAATACAAGTAGACAATAAATTAATAAGTTATTGTATATCTCCTAGTGTCTCAAATGGCGAGAAGACTTTCAAATATCGACATACATAAATTGGAGGCCAACTAAATGCGTCGAAGACGATTTAGTATTCGGATGCAGTGGTCACGACAAAGAAGGAAGACCAGGTATGTAGTATTGAGGAATATGATCGATTGAATTAAATGTTGTCACTGCTGAACGAGAATCTCTTTGTTCAAGTTATTTGGATGCCTTTGGGTCGATGGAATGCGCGAGGATGGGTGGAGAAAGGATACAAAGAAGACATTGCAAAAATGCGTTACTACATTCTTGAGACAATCATGCATTACATCAAAGAAAGTAGTGCTGATCAATGTGTCGTTATCTTTGGAATTGAAGGGTTGACGTACTGGAAAGTAGCACATGTTGAATGTAAGACGATTCACTCTTTTAATCCCCATTTGCCATTGCATATGAGATAATAATATTGTTTGAGTTTTTATGGGAATTTCAGCTATGCAGATTCTCATGGACTCGCTAAAAGACTTGGCACTCTACTACCCTGAGATCATCCGCAGGATGTTTGTCATTAATAGTAAGTCGGCATATACATCTTTTCACACGCTGCACTGTCCGATAAATAAACAAACCACGAATGATTCTTTGAAAACATTCTAGCTCCGTGGTACTTTCCGTATGTGATGACGTTCATTAAGCCAATTCTGTCGAAAAAGACAACGGAGAAAATCCATATCTTTGACTCAGACAGAAGGAAATGGTTGCCAGCATTGCTGGAGAATATTCCTGAAGACAGCATTCCTAAGGAGTATTTTGAAAATTGTAGTTCTACTTGAATTCAATTAAAAGCTGTTGTTCCATTTATTCCATGGTTCAAATCATCAAGCTATAATTGTTTCATCGAATTAAGAGAGATGTTGAGTAATTAACATTTATACTTCTGACATTTACATAATAATATATTTCTGTGTATTGTACATGCAGGGAGAGGGATTTTGATTTGTATCCTTTAAGAGTTGAGATTGAAATAACTCTAAAGCCTTACGTAGACTAAAAGTAACTGGATTCTTTTCAAATGTTTATTTTAAATTACAGTAGAACTTGTCTTAAGATTAACCTTCAGTAAAATTCCTTTTTTCTCCGCTGTTATTTTCTAGCAACTACGCGCACTTCTCTCGTAAAAGTGTTTCAAATCATGATTTGGTATTTGGGCAGGAAGATGATTAACAAACCTAGAACAAATAAAATAACAGGAAATATTTTATGCACAGGAAACATAAATTCTCACACGTTCGAACTCAATCTTCAACCTAAGCATCTGAAAATCAGAATGTTTTTGAAATAAGATTAATAATAAGTTGTTAATAAGTTCCGTCCTAGAATGATATCCAACAGACAGCAACTGTGGGCATATAAAACGAGGAAAAATGTCCTTGCATTGACGGGAAAGAACCACTTTACCTTCTTTCCTTGTTACTACAATCTACCACGTGTAAAACAAGCTTCATACTTGTAGTATTCTTGTGACAGAAAACTGGACCACTTCCAGTGCTACTTGCAATTGCAATTAAACAGTCCAATATTTTTTCGATCAGATTCCTTGCAATATTTCCACTACGGAGTAAAAGATTTTTCTGCATTTCTCTGTAACGTGTATTTTTGTAGTTCGGTGGTTCGGTTGAGTTCCAAGAATCGATACTAAAAACAGGCTTCGCAGGAGTATATAAATGCAATTAAATGCATCATTTTGTCCACTTTAACTGCACTGGAGACGAAGCAGCTCACCGGATACAGCCTCCTTACTAAAACACCTTGCGGATATTATAATAATTAACAATTTACGTCTTTCACTTAACATGAGACTTATTCTCTTGATTTGGATCGGTGTCATCGGATTGACATATTTTACGGGTAGCAGTACTGCTCAAGGTAAGTATTCTTCAGGATTATGTATAGCTTTATTGTTGTAATAAAAATAGTCATAAATATGATGGTGCTTATTTAAAAGGCCTGACTACTTGCGATCGAAATGCAGCAACCTACTCATTCAATGACGGATGTAATCAGAACTTTGGCTGCAAGTGTCACACAGGACGATGTAGTGGTGCAACCTACGCCTACTGCGGACCAAACACCAGAACTAAGTATTGGAATGATTATTCCAGAGGATTGTGTTGCACTTGATTCGAAGTAACATAAATAAAACTGGCTACACGATAAATGTGGTTTATGGAATAAAAAAGATTTTTCTCTCTGTTGATTTAATGTTGGCACACTAAACTCCTTACTTCCGACAACAGTTAATTCTCACAGAAGATCTGAACTCTGCATAAGTTGATCCGATTTATAATTACAAATTACAATAATATACTATCCTAATTGTTTCATACCTCGCTAATTTGTTATTAATACCACAGATTGCTATTGTAAAAAGTAATTTCATGTGCATACTATTATTCGTAATACGGCATACACGGTAGTGACGGTATTGTCGAGAAAAGAGAATCATAAAAGTGTAGCACAGATGAGGTTCTTCAGGACACGTGAGACGTAAGAAGCCAACAATAATAATATTATTAAGGCTCTTCATCTCGTCTCTTACCATGAACTCAATATATTTTATTCACTAACAAATAAGAAAACCAATTTGGCACCTTGGACCAAACAAGCTTCGATATGAGAATAAGCTAATTAATAACAAATCTTAGCCCTTGTTCTTGTTTTAAGGTTTTAACAAATTGTCCACCTCATATTCAACGTCAGAACGCAGGTACTTATTCAACTCGTAATAAATTAGTTGTTCTTCGAAATAAATCTTTGTGATAACGTTATCTTGCTCTTACCAATTACCCTTAATGTGTTCCACCAGATTATAATCTTAAAACTTTAAAGCTAAGAAATGCATTTTATGAAATTGCTTTATAAAACAAACAAAGCATGCAGACAGCAGAACCAATGCAAAGCATGCATAACAAGACTCTCGAAGACCAAACTAGAATTATAAGAACGCAACTCCATAATATTGTGATGCCTGTACTGAACGGTGGGGTTCAAGAATTAAGTAGATCTTCACAAAATGCTGGCTTATGAAAATTTGAAATAAACAGAAAACAGAGTAGAGAAATTGCACTAGAAAAATAAAAAGTAGCCTTCTTCCTGAGGAAGCTTGTCGATTTACAAAAAAAGCATTTCGAGTGAAATCATACGGAGCAAAATGTGTTAAGGCCGAGTTACTTCCTCCAATGAAACAAAGTTGAATATCTTGACCGACTAATTTTCTTCGAATGACTACACTGACAACGCGGAATTCCCTGTCTTCCTTCCACCTCTATTAACCATCTTCTTGAGGGCCACTTGGCTTTTCGTACTAACAATAATAAGAGATCACATGAAGCGTTCCTCCTATCTCTTGTCAAGCATCCTTAACAGATATTGGCCCTGCAACGCTACAAGACCTTCCATTTGCATCGAAGCCCTGCAGTCACTCTCACTCCACCTTTTTCATAACCCTTGCGAATCATTTAATTGCAGCAATAACATGAGTAAGAATTACGTTGTACAACATGTCGTAAGCCACAACGGACTATATAACCTTTCTAATTCTCTTAATAGCTAAATTTTCCATTGTAAAGTTCAACTTTCAACACATCTCTGCTGTTACGTGCACAAGCTGCATCAGAAGTCTCGTAGTACTTGACATATCACACAAACAAAACGCAATACACTTAGCAGTTAAAAATACAGCCGAGACATATTTTTAAGCGTACATTTGCTGCTTTTTATCTGAAGTCACATTATTTTTCATCTACAAGGGTTCCATTGGTTGGTTATGTGAATGAGATTATGGTAGCACATACGCACATCGTAATAATACGAGAGATACTACCAATATAATAGCCAAATTACCATCAAGGAAATTCATTTCCTCTGTGTAAACGCAATTTAGACTTGTTTTCTAGCAAAAAGCAAAGAGCAAAGTTGGCCAGGGTAGTAGGGACGATCTCACAATATGGTAGAACCTTCCTTTGATTAAAAAGTGAGAATGAACCTCCTTGAGTTTGATTAAATTTAAGATTTGACTCAGGTGGAAGACTCTGCAGTCGTCTAAAGATTCTAGAGTCTTCAAGAGCGCAGAAGGGTGACTAGGTGCGATTTGTTTTTGCGTGAATTGTGGTACGTGCGGTACGAAGTCAAGTGAAGCCAAAAGATAATCTGACAAGACCCTTAAGTGCCCCACATTGACTCTCATTCTTGCTCAACTCTCAGCTTGTACCAGTAGTAAACTCAAGCTCAATTAACTATTGGAGTTTTGCTCATAATATATTATTTTATTGTTTATTCCGCTACTTGGTATTAAGTTTATTGGTGCCAATTTGTTGTGCAATACTGCGGGTTAGGACCATCACCCTTTTGCTCTACATTATTTGCAAAAACTTAAAACCCCTCTGGACAGGGCACTATCACTCAATCTTAAAAATGAAGTTCACGGTGGAGAATGAGGATGAACAGAAGGCAGTTGATCAGGTACAATAATGCGACAATATTCGCTCTCTTATAATTCATTTGCATCAGTCTCACTTAACATTATAATGCCTGCAATATTTCAGCTGCTGAAGAACACTGCAGACTTGGAACCGGACGAGGAAACTCTGATAAGATTTTTAAGAGGTATGAATTATGTCACAGGCGGCAGTGCCATCAGATTTGTATTGGAATTTAACTGATTTTTTATTTGATAACATCACTTGGTGATAATATATGATTGGTATACTATTTATACTTGATCTGGGACACGACGTGTGTGTAGTTGATTTATGTCTGCTTTGTCTCATTCTCATGACTGTGCAGACAGGAAACACCATTTCGAAAAAGGGTGTTGCAACTTGCAAGACAAGCATTATAATGAAATGCTGATAAATGCGCTGAATGCATAATTTTGCAAATAGCTAAAATCCACATGGATTTGTCAAATTCTTTGGTAGATTATGGAATATTAATTTTATTAATTTATTAATTAATTTGGTAGCTCGAGAACATGATTTAGTTAAATCTGAGGACATGTTACGGAAGGTAATAATAATGAACCCAAGAATTGTTTATCAAATATTCTCACTATTAACGGAAGTACATTATAAAATTGTATCTATGTGTCAGTGTGTAATCTGGAGAAAAGACAACGATGTACTTTCCTACCTCAACTACAGCGCTCCTCCTGTCATCAAAGATAACTTTATCTTCAACATTAGTCAATGTGATAATGAAGGCAGGCCTGGTAAGACTTCTGACATATTTATAAAAAACATGCGTATATTTAATCATATTTACATGATTTTTTATCGTGGAGGAAGATGTAAAAATTGAATTTGATTGATCTTCTGTCTTTCAGTTGTTTGGGTGCCTATCGGTCGATGGAATCCAAAACCAGTTTTCGATAAGGGAATGAAAGACGAGTGCATTAAGTTCAGAATGCACTTGTATGAGACTGTTCGAGAGGCCGCTAAGAATGCGGGTGAATCCCAAGTCTTTGTCGTAATGGGGCTAGAAGGGTTGACCTATGATAAAGTTGCCAACTTGGAAAGTAAGATCACTTTGAGTGTTTGGTCGAGCAGTTTAACCTTTTAACTTCGGCTTTTTCAATCTGATTCATTTTTTAAATGTCATTCCTCTTACTTGCAGCTATGCATCTCCTCTACTCCAGTTTGAAAGAGTTGGAGGCTAACTACCCTGAGATTTTGAAAACATGTTTCGTAATCAACGGTAATATTTTATTTCAAGAGATACTTCGTTTACGATTAAAAATATTTGCATATAACTAACTGTTCATGGTATGCCTTTCACAGCTCCTTGGATATTCCCCATGGCTTATAACTTTTTTAAGCCCATCTTCTCCCGAAGAACTTTGAACAAGCTTAAAGTATTTGACTCTGACAAGACTAAATGGCTTCCACAGTTGCTGGAATACATGCCCTTGTCGTCTGTGCCGGAAGCATACAGAGACTAAAGAGTTTAATTTATAGCGATATAGTTTAAAGTTATTTTATTTATGGTTGTGTGGAAATGATGATTTTTGTTTGTAAAATTCAGAGACAATTAATATTTGTTTGTCTACTTGATAAAATTATGATAATAATCTCTCAAGCATTTATTACTTACTATTAAATTATTAAGCAGGAAAAACTTCGGTATCTTTAAAAACATTAAAAACTGAAATAAATAGACGATCACTGAAGCGGACAGAAACTACAATGAGGACACTGACGACTAGTGACGACCACGACGTCCACGATGTGGTGTATGTTTTTAATTTTTACTAAATATTCTTGAAGTTTCAGCTAGTCAGTTTACTAGGTTATCTAAATATTTCCCAAGCAGTAAAAGCTTCGTATCGATTATAATACCAGTTCTTGTTCATGGGACTTGCTTGAAGTCAAAATATAATAATTCGCTCTTAATGTATTGATGCATGCATTAGATAACTTGTCAAAGTTCAAGGGTAACAGATTACAAACAGTGACACGGTCTTGGTTTCCGTTTCAGATCAGACTCATAAAACCTAATCAAACTGCATACAGATAATACAAAACTATCACTCGGCAAGTGGAAGTAAATCCATGAAATGTGCATGAGAGATTTCTCCCCTAATCACTACTGATGCTCATCGTCGGAATTCCCATAATCTGGATCAACTCAATGCATCTTCCTTCTGGTGGATTCATTTTATCGTCACTTAATGAACCATGTGAAAAACAACTTTTACAATTGCTGTTTCAGAGATAACTTATTTTATTCACTCAATTAGGTCCATAACTAACTAAGGACTATAACTCTACAGCAGCCACATGCACAGATGCACTCGTACACTCTAGCTCAGAGTTTAAAGCAGTTTAGAGCAGCTCTGAGTCGAAAGTAGACTTTTATAATCTACTGTCGACCAAAATTCTCACAAATATAAAGATGGATATGTAGCATGAGTGATTGCCTATAGCTTAGAACTTAGAACTGCCCGTAATGCAATTTAGTATTGTAGTATGCAGTCGATTGATGCAGTACGCACTTTTGGAGTAATTCTAGCACAAAGCTCACAGCGTTCTATTACTTCTATTGAGCTGTGTGCAGTGTACACGATCTTACTATTGATGTTATTTAACCATTTAACAAAACTTGTTATTGCTTCAGCACTGCACCAATATTGCACACACACATTCTGGGTTCTCTCTGTTAGCCAACATAATAATCAAGAGGAATTGTCTGTATTGCATTGCTAGAAGAACGTCCATTAGTTCATTACGAAATAAGACAATAGATCTACCTATCAAAGCTGGTTAGACATCCTAAGAAGAATTACAGCTTCGATGGGTTTTCCTCAAACGATGAACTATGACTCACACTCTCATTCTCAGTAACAATGAGTGTTTAACCGAAAATACCCAGGGCATCCTGGACAGGAAAGTTTTGAATGAAGGTTTAATGAAACTTCATATGCATATCCAAATTAATTTTTGTTTATTCTTGAGAATATAATGAGGATGATGTTAGACAGTTAGTGAGAGAGAAGAGAGAAGAAAACTATAAATAGGCACGAGATGACACAGTAGAAAAAGAGACATATAAATATATAGTCATTCGTTTTTACCTGTGAAACACAATGCATGCTACCGTGATGATGGGAGTGTGCTGTGTAATCTAATGAGAATTCTTTTCTGACCCAATGACTCTTCTGTTGACATGAATGTACGAACAGCTTTATCCAAATAAAATAATAGTGCAAGAGACTTACAAGAGAGATAGTAAGTAAGCACTGCATCCCTTCTATTAAGGGATTATCATGATACTCAACCAATATACCGTGTGAATGTAAAAAAAACTAGTTAAAGAACGCTGCGTGCTTTTTACTGCACACAACTCACAGTTCCTCTTCGAACTATCAAGAATGAACGAGAATCACTTTTAACCAAAGCTTCAT
Source organism: Isotomurus pseudopalustris (assembly GCA_034698685.1). Taxonomy (NCBI): domain Eukaryota; kingdom Metazoa; phylum Arthropoda; class Collembola; order Entomobryomorpha; family Isotomidae; genus Isotomurus; species Isotomurus pseudopalustris. The sequence goes on from JAQGBV010000999.1 coordinate 15,074, forward strand.
TTGTGTTTTGGTACTCTTCGAAATAGGAAATCATTCAACTTAACTCCCCAAGAATGACATTATTTCAATAAGTCACCCCAATATCAAGGATATAAAAAAGAGTGAGCTGGAGTTCATAATTTCATCCCATTATATTTGACTGTCAACCGGCAACCGGGTGCCTTAAAGATGGACTCGAATTCCAATCTGAATATCACTTCTCTTCTTCTCACCGAAGTTATCAAAGTTGAGAATGAAGACGAAAGGAAACTTTTGGAACAGGTTTGTTTGAAAAAAAAACTCTATACAAAATCTTTCTGTTTCTTTAAAATTCATCCTTGTAACAGTTTAAGGAACGAACTCGGGATTTGCAAGAAGAGGACCAGTCACTTCTCCGGTTCCTGAGAGGTATTTGATTTGAACTAACAATGATTTCCGGAATTAGGGGAGTCATTATGCTAATCAAATTCTCAAAAAAGCTTATGACCATTGTAGTGCTAATTTGAAAACAATTTTTTTATGCAGCAAGAGAATATAATCTTAACAAAGCTGAGGACATGATAAGAACGGTAAGCTGCAATTGCAATTGCAAGTAAACAGAATAATTATGTAATGTCAGTCGAATCAATTGTGCAATCTGCGTAAGGAAGGGGTATCGTGAGTTGCTATATAACTCGTCAACTTACATTGTATTCAATGAATTACACAACTCATATTTCTTGTTGGCACCTTTTGCGTTTCAGTCAGTTAAATGGAAGAAAGAGAATGGAAATGCGACTATTTTGGAGTGGAATGTTCCTCAAAAAATCAAAGACGGCCTATCATACAATGTCACTGGACGAGATTGCGTCGGAGCACCAAGTATGCAATTATGCTTATCATTCTCCAAAATATAAAAATTCAAAGTTATTTTAGCATTTAACATTTAGCACACCAACTCATTCTAAACTAGCATATGAATGCTAGGAATTTTGCGACAAATTCTTAACTCGGAAATTGTGTCTTTTCAGTTATTTTTGCACCCATCGGGAGTTGGTCCGGGAGACAATTGGTCGAAGAAGGGTTACGAGAAGAATGCCTTAAACACGGCCATCAATTGATGGAGTCTGCTTATGTGATTTTTAAAGAGGTTGGATTCAAGCCGTGCTATCTTCTAATAGACCTGCAGGGTCTCAGTATGTATCAAGTCACACATCTTGATAGTGAGTGCTGGAAGTTCTTTTAGTTAATTATAATCTCACATATTTGCGTTATTTTACATTTAATGTTTGTGTACAAAATAGCTATGAGAACTATATTTGCGGGACTCCAGATTATGGAAATGAACTATCCAGAAGCTCTCAAAAGAGTAACGATTGTCAACGGTAAGAATAAACTCATAAACTGCATGAAAAGTCAACAGATCTGACTTACACTTACACTTAGATTACATTCTGCGTTTGATTACTCTACACACTTTATAGAAACAAGTTTTTCAGTCAACATAATTTTCTATCTCTCCATCAACTCACATCTACATAGTTCTGTGCTATTCACTATTTCAGCTCCTTGGCTATTCACGATGGCCTTCAACTTCGTGAAACCCATCCTTTCTGCTCACACTATAGCCAAGATTCAAGTTTTCGGTAGCAATAAAAAGCAGTGGCTACCTGAACTACAGAAAAATATTCCGGATAAATCCATTCCTGAGAGCTTCTTCCAAGATTAAATTCCTTGCGTTATTATGAAATGTATGAACGGTTGCTGATACTCCTCCGTGGAAGTATTAAAAGTTTAAATATTTGTCATTTAGTTGAAACCTCAAAAAAAGATTCAATGTAATAAAAAAAGTCTATTTTGGGGGCATAGAATAATTTTATTAACAATCTTTGACATCGATTTCAATTATTTCAATTTGATACTCTTTGTCAAATGTGTCTTGATCCCAGACATTTCTCCGCTGTATCTTTGAAGTTCAGTTCGAGGAGTCCGTACCTAAATAAAATGATAGTTCATATTTGATTATGTGGTTAGATTCAATATATTTCTACACATAGGTTATTGTATTTACCTGTCCTTTTCTCCTTATGACAGCTTTCCTGAACTTCTCTCTGTGTTTCACTCTAGGATTTCGTTGTTCCCTCTTTCTCCTAGGCGTAAGACCTTTGTTCTTCGCAATTTGATACGTAATACCTCGCTTATCTACGGTGGAATCATCTGCATCGCCTTCGATTTCTCCTCCCTCCTCCATTGAAATAGCTTGTCCCATGGGCACATCATTTATCGACTGTTTTAGAATCTTCTTAGGCTGAGTTTTACTTCTTATCTTCTTTTTAGATACTTTTTCTGGTACTCTGTCTTGTGATGACTTGTACTTTAGAATATTGAATTGGGATAGCTCTTCAAGTAATCGACGGAACTGAACTATTCTCTTGATAACAGGGTGTCCTTTGCAGTTGGTAGGACTGGTAGCACGAAGGTAGAGGTAGTATGAAATGTTGATACAGTAGCTACACAGTTCACATAATAATGTTATAGTTAAAAAAAGATTGTAGTTGCAATCTTGTAATCAAAAAGATGATGAACTGTTTGTGCCTTTATCTAATTACTTACTTCAGAATAGAGTGATACTTGCTTTGGAAAAATTTTCGTAGGAATTGATCGGTTTCACCAGCCATAGCAGTCTTCAGGCCTTTAGCATCCTGAAGCTTTTCTGAAAATATAATTCGTTCACGATCAATTTCATCATCTTTAGTTTCGATTGCAGAATGTAGCATCATATCCAAGTTCCGTTAAAATTACTACCTTTGAATTCTTCCAACATGTGAATCAACTCAGGACATTCCCTCTGGACCAATTTTCTTTTTTCAACCAGTGACATGTTATCGTAATCAACTTTAAGGATTTCTTTTGTTTTCGATGTCTTCTGTGGTTTGTCAACAGGGACAGGAATAAGTCCAAGAAAATCTTCTTCATCTAGCTCCGCAGTCAATCGCTTCTGGATTTCTTTAGCCTCCGCTTCTTCCAGCTCAGCCATTTCAGCGTCACTCCCTTCAAATCCTCCGAAATCCTGGTCAATGTAGTCTGTATTATGAAAAACTCTGGCCTTTTTGCCCCATGCTCTGCTGTCAGGAACTCCATAATCGCCGTCTCTCTTTCCCATGATTTCTTCATCATCATCATCATCCTCATCTAAATCAAGATCGTCATCTTCCCCTTCGTCACTATCCTTCATGAAATCTTTTTTGGGTTCTCCATCATCCTCCTCTTCAGACGACGTTAATCCCAAGTCATAAACTTCCTAAGTATTCAAATAAATATGAATGCACAATTTAGCTAATGACCAACAAGGTTTACACGCATTAATTCAAAATATCGCCGAATTTACCTGTTCGTCTTCGTCATCTTCAGGACGAGCTTTCCTTTTCTTTCCTTTCTTCGCTGTGTCTGACAAGGATTTTTCTTTAAAAGCGTTGTACTGATCTATCTCATCTTCCAACACGGACTGCAAGTGCTGCTCGATTCCCTCATCATCTGAAGAGGACACTGCATCCTTAAGGGAATCCACACCCTTCTTATTTGGTTTTTTAAATCCAGACTTCCTACAAACAAACATAAACAGCATGTTTACATAAACGTTGAGTACACAAAACCCACCCAAGTAATAACCAAGAATAACCCGCAATCAAAATGAAAATGTGCAGCAATTAACTTACTTCTTCCCCATTTTTCTTCAACTTCCAATGTCTTTGGACTTTGAAAATGAAAGCTCGGAAATGGACCTAAATTAAAACTTTCCCAAGTTCTTTGATGAAATCCAGCAGAAAAATCTTATGAGTGATGAGTAAATCAACATGGACTGCACGTGCTCACACAAAATTAAGCTTTCCCGGGTTCACGACGGGGCAAAGAGAGACGCACTTTGTTCGCTTGCCGTTCTTCTTGGACACTGCGTCTTGAAAGCCTCTACATATTTTGCTATTTTAGTAATTTTAGAAAAAGCACAGAAGATAAGTGCACATGTCCAGAGAGGAAAGAATTTTAGAATTTCTTTACAAATATGATTTTACACGGAGTTTAAATGGATTAATAATTTTCACAACATGATGATAATCAAGGCCAAAAATTATATTCTGAATTCTGAATTCG
>JAQGBV010001000.1:0-19176 GCA_034698685.1 Isotomurus pseudopalustris
CAAAAGAAGAACCTGCAGAAGTCCCTCCTCCACCTCCAGAAGAACTTCCTGAGCCTGCTCCAGCAGTCGAAGCCTCTGAATCCAAATTAATGAGTATATCTTCAGTACAGGAGTCAGAATTCACAAAATCTGAGTTCGATGGTCCTCCACAAGACGAAAAGAAGATCGTCAAAGTTGAAGAGAGTGAATTAACATTACCGGAGTTTGTTCCGAACGGAGAACAAGCAGAGTCTCCAACTCCTTCGGAAGCCCCTGCAGAAGAGTCTCCTCCAAAGGAAGAGTCAAATACTGAAGAGGCTTCCGATTCAGGAAAACCACCTGAAGAATCTCCCAAGATTGATGACGCTGTTGTTCCTTCTGCTGAGGAATCTTCAGTTGCCCCTGAATCACTTCCTACTGAAGGATCTACCCAAGAAGCAGATGCCTCGAAAATAGTTGACGCTGCAGTAGAGAATGCCGCTGATAGCTTACGGATTGAAGAAGTCCCAGAAGGCACTGCAGATGATGAACAACCCGCAACTGATACGCAGGAACATAAACCGTCGAAAAGCATTCTGACAGACGGAGCCCATTCAGATTCAAAAAAGTCAGTAACTGTTAAGGACGAAGTGTTGGAAATAGAAGCCTCACTCATGGACATGAATTCGGAATTAATGAACCTGTCAGCTGGGTCTCAAGATGGGCAACTAATCGAAGAAGTTGAGGAAGTTGAGGAAGTTGAGGATGTGGTTCCTGAGCCTGTTGAACCTGTTGAACCTCCACCTCCACCGCGCAAGAAAAAATCCAGAGTCCGATTGTCTGAAGATTCCGAGAGTGACTTACCAGACGACAAAGTTATGACGGAAGATGACAGGACGTGGTTATTAGAAAAAATGAAACTTGGCTCTGGAGGAGGAGGAAGAGGTCGTCCTGAAGATGGAACGATTCCTGGAAACGCTTGCAACCAAAGTCCTTCGAGAACTGGAGATTGGGTGTTGGAAAAGATGTTCCAGAACGTTTGTGACATAGAGAAAAAGAACTCCAGGGCATTTGTCCTTGACAAGGACATTCCACAAGAGGAATTCATCGAGGAGGACGAAGAAAATAAGCCAAGACTTTCTCAAGACGAAGGACCTGCCTCTGCCTTAGATGACAAAGCTTGGGAACTTGAGAAAATGTACAGGTCGAAAGGTCAAGGGAATAATAAACAACAACTTTCTCAGAGACCCAGTCGATGCAACAATACGGATCCTTCACGAACTGGAGGTTGGATCCTGGACAAGATGTACAGGACTGGGTGTCCGGATGAGAAGAGATCAACTTCAGCTTCAGCTTTGAAGGGAGCTGGTTCAGAAAAGAACTTTGATCCAGTGGCTAATCTCCTGTACGAAAATGAAGATCCGTGGATCCTGGAAAAAATGTATAGAAGAAAGTCCAGGCTGGAAATGGCTCCTACGGTTCAGTCTGCTATTAAAGAGGAACAAGTTTGTGACGTGGATACTGTGAAAGTATGCAGAATAGCGAGGAAACTATTGGTAGCTTATGATTCAGTAACAGCGTGTGATATGATTGGGAGACTCCCGACAGATCAGCCGGAGGAAATGGATGACCAACGGACATTTTTCGAATGGGTGTGGGACGGTTTCTTCGGATGGACTGCGGTGTTTAACAGCAAGAGTAGGACAGTAGTGGTTCAGACTCCTAAGGAGCCGGTTGTTGTTACAATTGATGAACCTACTAATTGTTCTTAAACGGTTGTGCCAAATAAATAAGTGCATTTATACCTCTGAGTATTTAATAACAATTAAATGAAATGCATCAGGCTATAATAGTTTCTGCATTTATCAAACAGTTCAATTTCGACAAGGAAATTATTGTTCAAATTAAAAAAATTAGAAGGAAATGGAAAGTATGAAAAGTCACATGAAAAAGGAATGAATTGGTTGTAAAGATTATATGAACCACTTTTTGATTAATTTATTATGAATGAGCGAGTAGAAGAATGCAGAAGTGAGCCAAATTGTTGAAGAGAAGGCTACAACAATTTCACCTTCGTTATGTAAAGATTGTAAACTGATTGAAAAGAAAAGTAATTCACTCATGATTGGCAATTTCATCAGGACATATTTTAAGCGAATTAATGCAAACCTGATAGTTCATCGCCCATTATGAAGTCCGTGCCATCTTTTTATGAAAATAAATAATGAGATAAACAAGTTAAGTTTCAAATTCATTTGCAAGTGTATGTAAATAAATATGCACTCAGCATTTCTCTAGGTATTAATTAATATGCAAAAGTCTGCGTCCACGTAGCACAGAGGTAAAAAGTGCACATGATTATTGGCAAAACAAAACCTTAATTGTCGTTTACAAGTAGAGGAATGAAATCATTGAGCTGCATAACTAACTGCATGAAAATGATGAGAGTATCTCTCTTGAAAAATACAAGTTTTTTTGCATCTAGACAGAAGTGGAGGAAGCAGAGTTAGAATTAGAAATGCCACTGAACTGCATACTTCTTTTAATTGTTAGATTCGATCTTTTAGGATTCTTGGAAATTCGTAGGAGAATAAATAGGACAGGAATAATTACGTTTTTGATTTATGATTTGACATGGAATAATAAAATTAAAGCACTTACAGATTTGATTAATAAATAAAAAATGCTAATCATTAAGAACTTGTTGTTCTGTGTTCACTGCGATAAGATCTCTTGTGACAAATCTTAGAAGTGTGAGATGAGTCACTTGTTACGTCAAATTATCGATTAAGTGGTGATATTCCTGACGGGCAGCAGTAATAAAATCTACACATGAAGCGACAAAAGTATAAAATAATATCCTTGTGCGTGCGACACATGAAAAATTGGATTTTAAAAGGAAAGATGCCAAAAACGTATGCGTGATGCGTGTAGACCGTAACTGAAAAGTATGAGTTATGAATTTATGAATTAGGACAGAGACAGACAGTTTACGAAGAAATGGCATAAATTTTGCGTGGTCGCACCCACACGCGTAACAATCAAAGTTGAAGAGAGGTAGTTTTTCTCAGGAAAATCCATCCGCATTTTTATGTCATTCTTTCAAAAGAAGTTGTGCTGCACGACAAAGACACACTAAGGAACTAAAATCAAAGAATTCCGTCAATAATAAAGAAGTAATTGGCGAAGAACGCTTGTCTATCTTTCTCTCTGTCTCTTCCGGTCGTAATTATATTGATATTCCTTCACTTGAGCGATTTCCATTACACTCTCATTGCGTATTCCTAAAAGGCATTAAGATAATCACCAATTTCGCACCATTTATTTGCTCTCACACACACATCAAATCAAAAACAACCCTTTTAAGAACACATTTAACCCTTCCTGTAGTTTGAAAACTGTGGAAAAAACCCATCTAATCTATAATCAATTTGAATTCTATGAAATATTTAATATGCACTCTACGCAGCAAGCTTATATGAAGATATACTCGCGCTTTACTTTATTACTTTGTAATTGTAACTCGAAGAATCACCTCCACTCAAAAGCTCTTCTGTTTCATTCGCCTTCTCCTCGTGTACAATAATATTTCGTTGCCACAAAATACTATGATTATTACAAAAGGCAACTTTTTTTCGTCGGAACGAGTAGTAAAGCTTCCTTAAAGTTTCCCTTTTCGAAATGTCCCAATGACTTCATACATAATATGGAGTATGGAGTGCATATCTTGAGAATTAGAAGGAGTTCATGAGGAGCAGAAGCAATTCTGACGAAATTTGTGCAAATGTACGAATGCATTCACATCCATGTGCATTGTCAAAAATACAAACAGGTTTCAAAAAAGAGATGAGAGACGACCACAACAACCTCTTCGATTCATCTGCTTGCCTTTGCCTTTAAACTTTTGACTTTTGGGGTCCCAAATCTGCTCACCTTTTACCACAACACCTCTCAACAATTTGAAGGGAGTTAATCAGGTAGAAATACTCCTCGTGTGTGTGTGCATTTGGTTGTACCTATTCATCTTTATATACTATTATGTGTATGTGTACCTCCTTCTTAATTTACTATTTTGCCCACGAGACTAGAAACTCGTTCTTTAATGCAGATTCGTATGGAAAATGAAAAGAGTTTTGCCCAAATGCCACGTGCTATGCTAACGCTAAGAACGCTAAGACCTAAGAGCCCATACCTCACAAGCTTAAAGAAATACATTAGCGTTTGTGTCACTGTTAGGTAACTAATTGTAGCTTTGTAGCTTTACTTAACACTAGTTTCCTTGCACTTCCGTTCTTCAATGTTCATCCTATCGGAAGTAATAACTTGTAAGTGAATGAATAGGAGCAGTAACAGCAGCCAAGTCACTTTTAAAACAAACGGTCCCCAATTCTCCTCCATCCTTCCCTACTGTTCTTATCATCTTTGTAACAGTAATTTTTTTATTTTAAAAATCTCTCAAGTGATACCTGTCGATCCACAAACATATTATGAATTGTAGAGAAGCCTTACGAGGAACGGAAATTACCACCAGTCCTCACGTACACAAGTATTTTGAAGTCCACTCCTATTTTTTCATCCACTCGTGGCTTCCAATATAAATGGCGAATGCTGCGATGGAAAAGGTATCACTTTCATTGTTCACCTCCCCAAGTACAGAGCTACAGAAGAAGAGCTCCCTTTCCTCCACTTTAAGAGACAAATAACTTTATACCCGGTGCATTAAAAGATCAGATTGTACAACCGAATCTCTGACACAATGGTCAAGTTTCTTGTGCCTGCTAGTGTCCTTGTCTTAGGACTCAGTTTACAGCTGTCGGTAAGTTTCCTAATTGCGAAAACATCTCCTCAAAGTTTCCTGAACAGGGTGGAATGACATATCTAAAATTCCGGCTCTTCTTCTTTGCAGAATGCACTCCTGTTCTCGTCAGGGTGGGGAAAGGCTCCATTGGTAGTTGCCTATGGAGGTGGATGGGGAGGCGGTGGTGGTGGTGGCGGTGGGTGGAGCGGATGGGGTGGCCCTGAAGCTGGTGGTTATGGAGGACCTGCCGTTGCCGTTGGCGGTGGGGGTGGATGGGGAGGCGGTGAGGCTGCTGAAGTTGTCGTCTCAGGAGGAGGAGGAGGCGGCGGTGAAGGCGGTTGGGGAGCTCCAGCTCCAGGGGGATGGGGAGAAGGTCCAAAGATCATTGAGCAACACAGACACGTCCACCAGGTCCACAACTACGACACCCATGAACAACGAGTTAAGGTTCATGACCACCACGAAAAGAAGGTAGGAAATGTCTTGGCTTGTAAATCTCACGCTCCCCCAGAAAGTATAAGAAGTCTTAATCAACATTCTCTCTCCTCTTCTTTAGATCCACGAACACCACGAACAAAAGAAAGTCATCCTCCGAGATCATTTGCACAAGCACAACTTGCACGTTCACACCGTTCATCAGGTAAAACATCCCTCAGTCCAGCAGAACAACGTCTCTACTTATTCTCTATTGAAGAATGAATCTCATTACGCAACTTTCTCTTTCAGAAAAATCTCCATCAACACAGAATCCATCAACACAACATCCACAAGCACAACCTCCACGTTGTGAAGGTTCACGAGCCAATCATCCATTTGTACCACAAGTCTCAACAGAAGGTGATCCCAATTGTCCAAGAAGTGACCAAGGTTATTCCAGTGAAGGAGGTTCAGCACCAAGTCCACGAGTACCAACAGAAGGCTGCTCCAGTTGTCCTTGAACACAAGGGATGGGCTGCTCCACAAGGAGGATGGGGAGGTGAGGCTGCTGTTGCTCCAGCTGGCCCAGCTGTTGGAGGGTGGGGAGAACCAGCTCCAATTGTTGGAGGAGAAGGTTGGAGGCGATCTGATGACCTTCCACAAGAGTCCGTGATCTTCGTCAAAGGAGAGACTTCTCCATTAGTTTGAAGTCTTCCAAAACTGCCGAATATCTCCTTCTCTTTGAAGTCATTTTAGTGCCAAAAATTCCTAGGTTTTACGTAGCTCGTCCTGCTCATCCTCTGCTTCTTAATCGTGTAGAAGAGATTTTTATTGTTGTCCGGTGTCCAAACACACACGACAGACTGATTGTCCTCGTTGATTTATAGTCAAACACACTCGAAACTGAGTCGAACTGAAGATGATGTGCTTTCTTATCAAAGAAGCGCTGATATTTTGTTACGAACTCATGTATCATTTGTATCGCGTCTGTTTTTTGTCTTGCCAAAGGTTTCGTTTTTGTATACTTGTTTTCCAGTTTTTTTTGTACTTCATTACCCATGCATTTATGCTGTAGCAATAAAACAGTTTTTCTCGAATAACACTTTGCATTTTTGAATTTAAATTCTTCACGAGCATAATTTCATAGTATTTCTTAGTCTCTAACCATTTGGAACCAAATTACGCATCAAAAGAGTAAAGAATACGAAAGAAGATCATCTCACATCTCATTATCATTTCCAACTTTATTATTTCCGGCATCATTTCATAATAAGTAAGTAAGTAGCATTGTAGTTTGTAACAATTTTTCCGACATTTTAAAAATTGAAATTTCCAAAGTATTTTTCATTTAAAGGTGCTGTAAAATTTAAAATTGTGTGTGTGCTCATAAATTTGGAAGAAACCATTACATTTTTAGCAATATTTAAGAATGCAACTTGATTTTTAAATATTCACAGTGCACGCACATCTCTTGTGATCGTGATTAAAAATGAAATCCTTTTTAATTTTAAGTAAACATCTCTCGAGTGTGTGTTGTTAATTCAAAATTTGTATTCAAGTACAAGTACAACTGAGTGTGTGTGAGATAATAATGAATTATGATCCTCATAAACGAGGAACTTCTAGTAAAAAGTCCGATTGATTAACTATCCGATTAATTTGCCAGAAATGAAGACTCTGAAATGAGTTTTTTATGTCTCTTCAGGTTATCATCGTCGTTCATGTTGAGTGAATTGTTGTGTTGTATTTGAGCATCAGTAGAGTTACATCATCCGCATTACACAAGTAGCTTCTTAGTGTCATGTTATAAATACATTTTTCAGTAGGTTACAAATTATTCTAAACTTTTATGTACTTTCTTCAGTGTGTGTGTATTTATGTAGCCTGTATGTAGTATATAGTCCTCTACATTTCTACATCATCATTTTCTCATATATCAAGCCACTCTCATCTCATCTTCTTCTTCCTTTCAACTGTGAACTCACTAAGACTATACAAACACACACATAATTTCCATTCATGTATAGCGATAGTAGCCACATATATTTCCATTTCCCCGTCATCAGACGCTCATTTTCGTACTTCTAAAACGCTATAAATGTGTCTATAAAACTCTCCTGCTTTTCTAAAACAAACCTACCACCGGCGTATGCGATGTTTCTTCCTTTTACACTTAACATTTTCGCGTACATACATAATAGCACCTCTGCGTCAATTTCTCAACTCTTCTGGAGTCCGTGGAGCATTTCACCTTTTCATCTTTCTCCCCTTCACTTCCATTAGATAAGATTTAACAACAGTTTAAAAACACATCGAGGAACACTTTATATACACATCTTTCCCAGTTTTACCGTATTATGTACACGGAGACCTTAGCTTAGTCTTTTTACAACTGGAAATCTATCAACATTTACATTTTGCCCTAGTTTTAATAGTATTGCATGTACTTATTCAATCCAGTAAGAGATTTAGATAACAATCATTGTTAATGGTTAATTCACAACTTACATTTAAGCATACTTTACACATGTACAGTATATAATTAGTATTAATTATTAGTGTATAGCTTAATTCAGACTTTAAACGGCCATTTTATGTGTGTACAAGAGTGAGTATTTTCTGTTTTAAATGACTTGAGTTTTTGTATCGAGTTATCGCGATCATCGATGCAGTCTCTCCTTGAGATTGCTTTCTTTACACGTATCGTTATTTGAGTACAGGTAGAATGTAACACCAAAGGTATGTGTGTATTTATATTAATGTCTTACTCAGAGTATTATGCGTACGTCATACTTATTTCGTAATGTTATGTAACATCAATTATAGGTAAGTGATGGAAGCAATGGTAACATGTTAATCATAGGTAACATTCAATCATAGACGATTTCATTTTGACACAATTGGAATTGGACACTCGTCTCTTCCTCCGCAGTGTCCCCGTCGACAAATTATTCTTCTAAGTTCTAAAAGATTCGATAAATGAAAATACAGTCTAGACGGCTCTAGTTTAAAACGATTTGTGTGTTCCCCTCTCCTGACATATCTACTTAATGCAATCTAATACAAAATACATCGATTAATAACAGATTTCTCTAAGGTTCTACAAAAAATGCAGTCAAAAAACATTGCCTGATCACTTTTCTAGTGTAATAAAACAACTAATAAAAAGAGAAAGAGACAGTTTACAGAAGAAAGTTACACATTAAGACTGCTGGAGATGAATGAATAATGTCATTGAATGCTGCATATTAAAGATATTTGGATTGCATACGATAACGAACGATGTAAATATTACTTTGGTTGTGTTTTATATTATTCACAGTGTGTTGTGTGTATTGTGAGAATGCATAGCGTTTAATTTAGCAACGCGTGTATTGAAAAGTTCCCTTATTGCTTTACATTATAAGTAGCCTTGTGTAATATCATCATCAGAGAGATAGAGTCCGTGTGTGTATAGTCTTAAGTTGAACGGGTTATTAACAATATAAGTTTAAGTAGTAAACGTGTACATACATATAATAATTCACTTAGTAAGTCTAATAGTAGATCGACACTATAATTAGTAGTTAATTAATTAGCAAGTGTTTTTTACTAGTAATAGAACCGCCCCATTTGAGGAGGATTGGGTAAATCCTATCTGAGGCAGTAATCAAAACCCGGACTCATTGGGATCTTCTGGTAGAGCGACTCAGCGCCCCGATATCCACCCCCACCAGTTCCGTAGTGACTTCCTGTTGGGCTCACGAAGCCCTGAGGAATGAAACTCTCCCGTCTCCCTCCGCCCTGACCTTCATCCGCAGAATCCGGGTAGAATGGAGGAATAATCGGGGGGAATTGGTGAGGGGGAGGCATTTGAGGCTGCTGATGGTGATTCACCAGTCTGGATGGAGACAACAGGTTCCTCCCAACGGACGGAGGACCGCAAGGAACTCCTCCGTCGCTTCTTGGAGGGGTGGGGGGTACGTCTCCGTATTCGACGCCTCTATTGAGCATTGAGACACTCTGGACCCCCACGCGAGACGGGTGAGGATGCCATGAGGACACTGTGGGGGGTGGTGGACCCTCTTCCACCACCCCCCTGTGTTCCATATGACCCCCACCGGATTTCTGTGACCCATTCGACTTGCTATTTCTCCGCAGAAGGAAGTACGGAAACATAGGAGAGCCAGGAGAACACGGCTGATCTTTGCTTGAGAGTGGCTGACCTCCGTGCGGAAGTCCGGCTTGTCCAGTGTCCACCATTCCTCCGGTGGAGGCGAGTCGAGGTTTCGGGCATGAAGAACGAGAGCCCCGGTCGCTGCTCACCTCACTTTTGTGTCGGTGGTGGTGGGAGTGGTGGTGCGACTTGGATGACGGCTTGTTGTTGTTTGTCGACATGACGTGTTGCTGCGACGAAGGGGGAGGTTGACACGGTTGTTGGGAGGAGTTGGAGAGGATTTGAGCTGAAGCAGAAGAAGAATCTGGAGGAATGACGGTTGCTGGAGGAGCAGCAACAGCCGGAGTGGCTGGAGGAACAGGTTCAGTGGGTGTGGTTGATGGCCGGAGGTTGAAGAAGTGTGCAAACCTCATTTCTTCGTCTTGGCCTGTAGACAACTTCTGGAAGTAAAGGAACAACACGCAGATGTAGACAAGTCCCCCGACAATTGTGAACAAGAAGTAGTTGAGGGTCTTGTAGATGTTCCACTCGAAAGGTTGGTCTTGTTTGGGGATATCGGGGATCGTTGGTGTAGGGACGATTCTGAGAATCGTTCGACAGCAGAAGAACACAACTTCCACTATGGCGAATCCCACAGCACACCATTTGATTCCTGCTATCGACTCCTGCAAAGACACATTCATTCGTATACACATTATTATTATGTGACTGTTGGTGGAGGTTGGGAGTTAGAAGTCGGAGATTTCTAGTGGTGAAATCACATTAGGATTACGTAATGTCGTACTTTTCTAAGTAGAAACTAGACTCTTAGGTGACGTAGACGGTTAGTTTTGTAGTAGATTTCAGTAGGTTTTCTACTTTCTCCTAAAGGCCATTACGCAAGAGAAGGAGAGAAAGAGTAATTAAAAGTCCGGCGGTAGGTTGAACGTGTGTGGGTTTGGTGTTGTGTGTGCCTAATGAAGTGTTTTTATAGCCTCCCGTTTTGTTAATTGGCTTGGCTGAAGGAAAGGAATGAAAAGTTACATCCGACATAATCATACAATTATGTAAAGTCAAAAGCAACTTTGTGTGTATAAGGCCTCATGTAAAATCCACTTTTACTAAGCGAATCTTATTTGAGAGGACTTCGTCTTCGTCTTCTCCGCCAGTTCTACTGGCACAATTAAAGATTCATGAGAGCCAAGGACGACTGGGAGAGTCAGAAAGGAGAGAGAGAGAGAGAGGGTGAAAGTATCTTGAGACTTCTTGAGTACGGGCCAACCTTACTCTTTAATACTCATTCTGTAGTAAGTAGTCCTGCTTTATAGCGTTCACCTTATAAATATTCAGTCTTGGAGGAGAGCTCAGCTTTTAATAAGAAGCATTTGAGCCACCACCAATATTACGGGGCCTTCACTTTTACTTCCTTCAGAATAATAATATTTCCAAGAGATGAAAACTACACACGTACATGTAGGTTAGAGTGAATGGTTGGTGAGTATGTGTGTGTTTGTGTGAGAGAGAGAGACCTCGGAGAGTGACTTAAGGGCGTTTTCTATATCGAATTTCTTGATCCCTTGGCCATCATACGGGGAAATTGGTGGGGCTAAAAGTCTTTTTAACTGTAGGGAACTTCACTATAAGGGAATACTTGCTACAAGAGTGTATGTAGACTATATATACTAGACACACTCCAATCATCCAGTACACTTACTTTCTCAATGGATCTAAAAATGGCACATCCGAGGAGGAAATACACAATGGCATATCCCATCCCAGGAAGAAAGGCTACGAATGGAGTCTCCTGTAAATCAAAATAACACCCAATAATAATAACCATAATGTCATGTCGCATCTCCTCCTCCCTCTGCCTTTCTTTCCATAACAGTTGCACACACACACACCCACACTACGACGACACAAAGAGACATGGAGACGAGAAAGAGACTCAGAGAGACTTCGAAAGAAGCCAACAACAAAGACGGACACCAAGAAGCAGAAGTTGAACCAAGAGTTCGTTTTTCCACCTTTCGCCTTAGCCTTGTGCCCTTTCTTCTGGATGGAAGTCAGTAGGTTGTAAGTTGTAGGTTGCTTGTGTGTGTAGCGTGGGACTCATTTCCGTAAATTGAAGTGGATTTCGGAAGAAAGGCAGCAGAGAGGAGAGAGGGGACGGGAGAAAGCGAGAAATACTTTCTCCAGTCTTTTTATTTCCTACTCTATTGTGTCTGTACGTATTTCACTTACACTTTCTCCTTTGTTATGCATCGCTGCGAAGACGCAAGGGAATGCGATGAACTTGAGCATGCATTCCAGTCCGTTGTACTGTGTAAAAGATTAAAAGCATTTTAAAAAAGACGTCCACACATTCAGGGAGAGGAGACTATATGGCTAGGGTGGAGATACGTACACAATATTTTGTGACTTTTAACGTCCATCCCCCATTACACACACATTAAATTCGACTCGGTGCCCAAGTAAAAGTGAACTTTACCCTTTACAGCATTTATTACAGTTTTGGGCAAATTGACAATGAGCCAAGAAAGGATGGGATTGTAGGATTCTAAGAGTTGTCTGTGTGTGTAGCACACGTTGTAGTATTAGTGGGGATATATATATATCTATGCTGAACACAGGGAACTTTTAAAACTTCACTTTAAGACTAAAGACTCTACAGACTCTCCTCACTTTGACTCTTTTAGTTTTACTAGTTCGCTGTTCATCGTATATTACGTGTGAGACTCGTGTAAAAAGCTACACACACACAGAAAGAGAAAGAGGAAGAAAAGAGAGAGCCTCAAGAAAGATGTATTCGTCTACTTTCTTGAGAAAGAGGATTTTCATGGACAAAAGAGTAATTACTCGAAAGCCATCGGTTTACATGAAAGAAAGAACTTCGAGGGTCTTACAATGTGAATGCTAGCGACGAAGAAAGCAGCTCCTCTAAGGGTGTTAAAGCAACAGCACCCCATCCTCCTTTGTAGGTGGACGATGTGAAGCTGCTGGTGTTGGAAAAATGAAGTCAATGCAGACCTAAGAAGAAGAATCGCCTCCAATTTCTTTACTTTAGGTGATACGGCACTCAACACTCACTCAAACACTATATATATAATATATATATATATATATATATGTATATATACTTTTATATGTATATTCCTTTGAAACTATCCACACGTGAGCACACACAGAACTATATATTTTATTATATTTTATATATGTAGTTGTTTCACACGTCGCTTTTTATTCCATGTAGATAAGTCAAGTATTGTATTGCATGGCAGTTCACAGTGTATATCGTTTAAAAGTTGTGTGTGTGTGTGTGTGTGTGTGTCTGTGTGTATGGAACTGTAGAGTGTATAATAATATAACAGCAGAGTAGACTTGAGTTGAGACGATGCGATCGCGATCACTTTCCTTTTATCTTAGAAAAGAGAAAGTATAGAATCGAATAAAAGTTGAAAAAGCACACCACCGAGATGAATTGAAGAACACACAATTTGCCTTTTCTTGTAAAAAGAAAGAGTGTGAGAGAGTTTTTGGTTTGCGTACATAAAACCGTCTTGGCTCAAGATAAATGAGATGGAGAGTCTGTGTCTAATTTGGAAGTGAGAGAGAGAGACTTAAAACTTGAAGAAAGAAAGTGTGAGCAAGTGCACGACAACTTTTTCCAATTCGGCTCTCCTACCAAACATTGTCACAATTTTAATCTTTTTCAATAAATCAGAGGAGAGGAGCATTTCCACTATATTCCAGCAATATTAGACGAGGGGTCTGGTGAACTTTGTGAGATTCTCTCCGCACCCACCTCCTCTCATCCCATCGCCTTCCCACACTGATGCTCATTAATTAAGAATTCCAAGTATTGTCATCATCTTCTTACGTCCCATCAGAATTTCCTCCACTCTCCTTCTTCTTCGTCTTCTTCGTCTTCTTCTTGACTCACAGACAAATCCCTTCTGAAGTATTATTTGTCGTAGTATATAATAATATAGTAGTAGTGTATACAGAAGTGTAGTATATCTTCTTGTACTTATTTTCCCCTGACTGCTGCTGCTTCTTTTGCTGCTGCTCACTTTCTCCAACAACTCCAACACTCATCCCTTTCCTTTCTACTTTGGAGAAAGTATGAAGAGAAAGGAGACACAAGAGACAGATTTTTTCCTTCCAGATGAGACCCAACACACAAAACACGAACGTAAGACTCACATGTACAAGCATAAACTCATAAAACCCTTCCACACAATTCTTATTCGGAGCTGTCAGTTCTGCTTACACGTGAAAAAAGAAGAAGAGAAGGTTGCTGGTTGATATATAAAAAGGGGAAAGTTGTCTTTCTCCAAAGTTCAGAGAGTGATGTACACACAATAATGCAACAATAAGAGACGGGGGTCTTATGATGAGATGGAGAGACCTCTTTTTTCTGGATGAATAGAGTCCAATTTGAAATTAATAAAGTAGTTGGTCCGTGTCGATGAGATGAGGAGGATAGACGGAAGATACCATTGCCATATATTGGTGGTGGTTTTGGGGATTGTGTGCTTTCTTCTTTGCTTGAGTGGCAATGATGATAAGCTTGGAGGAAGTGAGTGTTGTAGAGGAGTTGTTGAGCTAGTAGAACAGTAGAAGTAGAAGTTGTAGTGGCGGTGGTTGAAGATGTAGGCTTAGTCCGTTCCGTGGTGGTTGTGCGGGTTTACTCATCCTCTAAATGGATACAAATTGATGGTAGAGACTACAGACATCATCGTACTACTGCTGTTCGTGCTGCTGCTCTGCTGCTGCTACTGCTGGTGGTGGTTGGTGGTGGAGGAAGTCTCCTGATTCTTCGTCGTCTAACACAAAAGAAGGGAGGAAAAGAAAGTTTTGTATGAGATAGGAGCAGTGTAGACATATAACACAGTATCATCTCAATGTGGATTATGTATGTATGTAGAGCAATGGAGGAGGAGGAGTGTAGTACATACATTTTTAGTGTAGTCGCATGGAGAAAGTTACAGTGTGCCAAAGAATGAAGGTCACTTGAATTAAGAGATCCCTAAAAAATACCGACCCACATATTTTCTCTTGCAACACACAAAACGTCTTTCCTAAACTTTCTCCGCCTTCCTCGAGCTAAATTCTATGGAGAGAAAAACTAGCAGAGTTTTCGTCTAAACGAAAGTTTACTTTCTCCAACCGTCTTTCTTCTTTACACGAAAAAATGGAAATAGATACATGAAAATTCATCCACCAGGGAAAGTGGTAGTCGTCTAGTGGAGTGATATTATTTTATCCCAAGTGTAACTCTATCACTCACTCACTTTAGAAAACTATAATAATATTTCTCGCTTGGAGTATACTCCTTTATCCATATTCCTTTGAGCAGTCAAAGTTTCAAAGTTCCAATTAAATGCTTCATCAAGTCTTTTCCCGAAGAATTGATTTTTATTTACAAAAAAGATTTTCCCACTCGATTCTGTCTCGGCCTTTTTTGCTTTTTATCCGAAGAAATGGTGTTATAATCCGACATTCCTCTTAGTTTCTTCGCAGTGAGGGTATAATAATATAAATCGAGTCACTTTTTTCAAGGATTATTTTTTGTGTGCATGAGGAGATGAGAATAAAAACCGAATGAGATTTCATATCATACACTCCACACACACACACACGGAACAAAGATAGATAGAGAGAGAGAGAGAATGATTCGTATATTCGTATATATTATATTCAGATACTTCCCTCCTGTTTAATTCTTAGGAATACGGTGCTTTCTCCAACTCAAAAAGACATTTTTTGTTGGGAAAGCAAGAAGACTGGAGGGAATACAGCACACAGGATAAGTACAGAATACACAGGGAAAGAGAGAATATAACTCTGTTCAAAGACTTGCATGAGACTATGAGAGAGTCTTTTTTCAGCTTTCCTACTTTGTACCAATAAATCAACCAAGATTTTCTCCACTGATGGAATTTATTTAGTTTCCCTTGTCGTAACTTTCTCTCTTCACATTGTAACTTGTATACATATATGTACATTCATATATACACACACAAAGAGAAAGTCTGTGTGTTGAGTGAGTGAAAGTAAACCTCTTGAATAAGTACACAAGAGTGTGTGTGTATCTCTCTGTCTGTGTGTGTATACGTACAAGTCTACATGCATTTGTGTGCTTATGTGTGTGTGTGGAGGTTTGTATGTTGTATGTCTGTCTTTGTTTTAGCGTGTAAAGAATCACACGCTAACTTAAGGGAGACAAGCGTTCTCGAGGGAGTTTGTAAGGGAACTGAGGAACGATAGAGTTGAGAGCCAAATTGGTAGAGAAAGGGAATCAATACGAAGGTAACAAGGAAAGGGAAGGCTCAGTTGATTGTTGCACACGCAATCCATCACCGTGTAAATTATGGACAAGAACAACATGTCCTACACAATTAAGTCCCTTTCGCACTACCAAAGAGGTATAAAGTGCACGTAGACACACACACACACAAAAGTCACTTTGCCTTCAATCGCTGCTTTACCTTTATATTTATACACATGGATATTCGTCGGAAAACTCCAAAGTGTACTACAGAAAGGAGGGTGAGACATAACACACGTAAGCAGACTCTTTTTGAGAGCAAAAGTAGTGTATTCATTCAATCCCTGCAGGATTTTTTATGTAATATGTACTTACTCAGCAGGTCTCCCTACATGTGTACAAAGAACACACTAAAGAATTGAAATACTTTCTCTCTCTCTCTCTCTTTCCAGTTTCCCTTGTTTACTCCACTTTCACCTACGTACGTGCTTAAGAGTCCGTGCATACGAGGAATTTCCCGTGTACAATCTCCGCAAAGTACGTATTATTATTGACAGGAAGGCAAGTCTGGGTAGCATCATACAAAGTGAAGTTGTTTTCCTACTGAGGAGCTCACAGTCTTTTTGTACGAGGAAGTATTTATTTTTTAAGTGGAGAGAGGGTACGAGAAGGAGAGGACGAGGAGTAGTCTACTTTCTCTCTTTAGTTACTACTTTCACTGTACACACAGAAGGAATTGTGGATGAACTAGAGTGGAACGTGGAAATGGCCCTCTTCCCATCAGTCACGAAGACAGTTATATGGGTGTCTTATCGTAAATCAAAGATAAGAAGCGGAAATAATGCTCCATGGAGTCAGCCATTCTTCCGCCAAAATAATCATAAAGACTCTCTTTGCCAAATGTCAATTACGCTTTGTTTCTCTTAAGTCTGGAAATCTGGAATTCTCGGATTCTTTCTCTCCCGGAAAATAACTCTCGTCTTCATTCGTTCGACACTTAACATTAACATCTACTGGATTCTTCAACTTTCTCCGTGTAATTTGTAAGTAGACACTCTTATATTCTACATCTCCATTTACACAAGGGATAATGAAGATTGGATGGAATAAAGTACTACGGCGGAACGGGAGAGACGAAGTATAAAGTATAAAGTGTATAAGCCGGTTAAAAAATTAACCCTCATTACTTTTCTTCCCTAAGACGGGCTGAAATATTCACGAGACTGTATACAAGAAGAACAAGACAAGCCCTAAACTCACAAATCCTTAAATCTTTGAACAACCTGAGAAAGCTTTTTCACGAGTTCTTTCATTCCTCTTTGCCCCATTGCGAAACCTGTACAACCTTTGGAGCCTACGGAACCTACGGGTAGTTAAATAAACCAGGTTATTATGTCATGCCAATGAGAACATGTTTAAATATTTACGAGACACACGGAGAACATCTCAGATTTACAAATTCTCCGTCTCCGCATATCCTTCCCGTCCTATTTTTCTCTGTCTTCATCCAATCCACCCAGATGACGAGGTAGCCCACAACCACATTCGTAATTTACAAAGCTTCTTTCCTCAGTATCATCACATTATCCCTTTCCCTTTTCCCTTTTGTCTTTCCACTAGAGAAGAAGCTTAAGAAGCTGATCTGCCTATGCTTGCGCCTAAACTTTACTACAAGCTACAATACACCAACGTCTTCCAAGAACATCTCCTCTGTGAGTAAATAAAATAAATTCTTCTCTTCAAATTATTCCCCCTCATTAAACTCTTTGATTAGTTCACGAAGCATAAACAAGTTGCAATGTGTTTCATTTCTATTCCTGGAGCCACTGAGATCAGAAAAAGACAGGAGAAAGTGGAGAGAGTTGCAAAGCAAATACATTTTCATCTCATTCCCTATTCATTAGCCCTTGTCATTTGTCACTCAAAAAGTCTCTGGGAAATGAAAAGGTTGACATTTCATTTGAAGTAAAACTCCATTTCATGGCAAGTGAAATGGAGAAAGGCAGGAGAAATAAATTGAAGAGAGACGAAAGAATGAAGGAATCGAGTGAAGGAAATATGACAAATCCCCTACACATTCGCGTTTCTCCCAAAACTTCGTTCCTTCGTTCTTGTCAAACATCCAAAAACTTCTTCACTCCACCCAGCCAGTTTTTCTCCCTCAGCACACCACCCATCCATTCTTCCGTCCACACTCACACTGACTCGCCTTAAGCATTTTCGCTTTCAAAAAATACTTGCCTTTGTCCCTAAATAAACAGTTGAATCAATGCCGACTTGACAATGAAAAAATACACATCAGTAAATAGAGGGTGTACAGTTGGCGACAGTAAAAAGTAAAATTACGAGTCAGCATCTCCTCTGTCGGTGTGGAGAAAGTAAAAAATACTTTCACACTTGTATGCACCTTGTGTAATCTATCTGAAAGCTCTCTCTCTCTCTGTGTGTGTTCTTTCTTACCCAGTTTACTTGTACTTGTAACCTTCTAGTGTATTTCTTGTACACTGTACACTGTACATTGCAATACCCGTTTGCTACTTGTGTGCCTCCGTGATTGTTGTAGAGTCGGAAATGTCGTAATAAATGAATGAATGTGTAGTAGACTAGCAAGCTACGGTACATGAACGAGTTTCCTTTCACAACCGGTCCCGTCATGGGTGACACTACAGGGTCAATATTGTGCGAGCATCTGCCACTTGCAGAAGGCACAAGGTCATAGAGTTACATATAAAAAAGCCCTAGTGGAAATATTCCTTAAAGCGAGTGATAGTTTCCCTATCCCCACTTTCCCGAGACTATGCACACATGATAAATGATGTGGAAAGAAGGTAAGATGTGTGGAGGAAAGATGGTTGTTGGAGACTCTCTCTCCTCAACTTATGTATGACGATAGGGAGGGATGGTCTGGTGGTGGTTGTGATGGCAGTGGTGAAGGGCTAAAGGAGAAAGTGAGACAGAATGGCATGATTGGAATGCAAATTCCCATCTTTCCAATTCCTTTCTGAGAATGACGACGACTAGGATCCATGGGACGATGTGGGTTCAGAATTTGAGGCTCGTGTGTGTAGGAAGGAAAGGAGAAAGTCTTCTTGTGTGATGTTCTATGCTTCTTCTATTAATACTAACTTGAAAGGAATCTCTCCGACACTTATCCCATTTGTCTAGAAATGTCAAACGGTAATAATTTAGAAAGGGGGAGAGAAGAACGAATTAATCCATAACACAGTGTGCCTTAATATTATGATTATTACGGGAGGAATGATGATAATATGCAGCAGTGGGTACTTTGATGTTCCCTTCGTGTGTTACACTGCGTGTTTTATTAAAGATGAGACACGTTTTGTATTGCTTGGAGTTTTGAGGAGATCTCTCGTAGACATTCATACGAATACATTAGACACAATTTGGTTTGGTGTGCTTTGCCTGGCGTCAGTCTCCCCATCGCCGTGAGGATGATGATTGTCGGGTGGGTTATTGAGTATTCAGGTAAAAGTGGGAAGAAGAAAGAGCGAGTGGAGTGGGCCAGGAGATCTGTTGATGACACTAACAGGCCACTTGGCACATTTCGTTTCGCCAACCGAACTACCAACTACC
>JAQGBV010001001.1:0-19164 GCA_034698685.1 Isotomurus pseudopalustris
CTTGCCAAGTCCCATGAGAAGTCTTGAGAGATTCATCATTTTGATTAGTACAATCAGCAGTACTTTCGTACATGTGTAGTTAGATCCTGGTGACAGTGCGAAGAGATCCACAAAATCTGGTATTGAATTATTCAATCCTAAAGGTAACTGTGATTGGGCCGACCATCTTCTACAAGATGCAACATGAGAGTCCGGTGCTAATGCTTTCCCAGTTAGAAGGATAATGAAGATAGCGATAAAGAAGGCATTGCACAATATCGTCTGGAACCACTTAGGGGGGCATATCTACCAGTGAAAGTTTATAGAATTAGCTCACAAGTCAATTCTAAATGGTTGTATTTGCAAAAGTAAATGAAGCCTTACCTTTTTACCAGAATATTTACTAGATAGAGTTTTAAAAATTTCCATAAAACAATTCACTTTGGTCCACATTGTGTACATAAAAATGATTTGGTAAGCTATGGAAGTAAGCTTAAAGAACACGTTAAGATAATCTGCAGGATTTTTGTTTCCAACCCAAATGCAGTCTGTGACTGGCTTTAACTCAGAAATGTACATCCACATGGAACTGACCATACATGCTGTACACAAAATCTGAGACAGAATGATTTTTAACAGATATTTTATGTTTTATGATACGACAACAAATACTAATAATTTATTGTAAGTAAAAACTCACGTTTTGAATTAAGTTTCTTTGAATTTTATAATGACCTGTTTCAAGAGTTTGAACACGGAATGGGCACATGCAGAGGTAGTAAGCTGTCCTAAACCAAATTGAAAGGCATAAATTATCATTGCTTACAACTTCACTGTATTTTTCAAGGGATATGGCTTTGAGTCCAAAATTTCCAGTGATCCTCAAAGAGCCTTCTTGAAGCTTCCGTTCTGGGTTCAGTTTCTTGATTACATAAAACTTCATTCCAAAATTCGTTATGGCTATTCTAGCTGAATTCAGAAACGCCATAATCTTAAAATACGATTTTATTAGGTACTTCTTACAGCAGCCTTTAATATTCACTGCAAGAATTCTCAAACCTAATGTTCGTCTAAGGAGAAAGCAATTTTCACATTTCTCCAACTTCTTTAGCAATAAAATGATTACCGGGATAAGAGCAATCGTAGTAATGAAAGAAAAATATGCACCCAACATAGATTCGTTCAATTAGAAGGAATTCAATCACGATATAGGTATAATTTTATCAGATCGCACACCTTGCCTGTAGGCATGAAAGCTCTCTTGAGTCTTAAAGATAGCTTTTTGCGTCTAGATTCTAGAATATTTTTGGTCAAGGCTAAGCAAACAAAGGAATGCAGTACTACTGGACATTTCAGGATAGCGATAGTGTCACCTCACCTCGTATGAAAGTTGGCTAGGGAGTAAGCAGGGAAAGTAGGGTTTCCGGGTGAAGTCCGAGTCCGGGAGAAAGTGCCGAATCTTGCACCAAGGACCACCGGCGGTACCTTTCCTTCCTCCTTCCACAACTTTCTCCTACCTACTCACGTACCATGGGATGAACTCCATTGTTTCTCTCCCTTAACAATGGACCGTTTCAGGTACCAGTTGGCTTGCAAAATATTCGCTGTTATTGAAATGGTAACTACTCATTTGCACACAATCAAAATCATTACCTTATTAGATTAGCTTTGTAATTCTTTTCAACATTTCAGCTTATGATCAGTGCGATGCTAGTGGTAATGACTACTTCGGAAGTTCTTCAAATACTCAAAGGTGAAATTTATATTAATTTTTTACAGCGTAAATCTCAATAAACTAATAATTTTGCCGAATTCTATGTTTTCCAGACTGGAGAAAGCCGGAAGAAGACTTGGCCTTTGCACAAATATTCCTGTACTTTATAATTTTGCTGGGACACTTCATAGAAATCGTTGTATTGATTACAGGTGTACGTGTTCTCCAAGCTTGTAGAATATCCCCAACGGTAAAGGAACATTGAGTCTTAACTAGTAATTGTAACTTTATATATGTATTTTGTTTATTACTGATTGTGTTCGATTGGTTTCAGAGTATGGACACGTTTATGATGAAGAAAGGTAAATCGTCGTGTGAAGTTTGGTGTATGCTAGAATTTCTTAGGCTGATGGTGATGTTGCTCTGCCTATCTGTTCGTCTTCTTCTCTTTAGTCTAGTTAAGTACGACGAGTTCACTGATAGCGAAATTTTTAAGCAAGCTGCTGTAGCATTGCCTGTAATTACGAATTTAATTTCTTGGGGAACTACCCATAAGTATATTACTGAACTTGATTCTTTGCTCCAAAGAAAGTTGGGGGCAATTAATTCAGAACACGGGTTCGAAGAGATTTACCCTATTGTGCAATAAGCAAGTAATAAAGTTATAGGTACCAGCTAACTAGCTACCTATCAACTTACTTTCAGAAGCAACTAAACTGCCTCTGATAGAAATAGTGAATTGTTTCCGATCCCTGCGCCAATAGAATTGTAATAGTTTTCAGAATTATACAACTCAATTTACTTCACCAACCAGTGACTTGGCCATACTTCAATGTTTCTCTCGTGCATGGCATGTAATCGATAAACAGCAAGTTTTTAGTGTGACTAGTCGTTCATCGTGTAATCCGGTTACTTAACTTTTAAGTTATGTACTATGTACTATGTACCTAGTAATATATTACAAGAAAACTAGAAAACCATCTTTCATGGTCGCCAGTTTAATTAAAGAACTAGGAAAAATGGAAACTGTTAATACATACGATTGGAACTTTGTCCGCCAGAAAATACTCACCCGAAAGAGGAAAACTAATTGTTCATTAAAACCACAGTACCTGCTTCTTCCTAAAATAAATCCTTGGGCTAACTTAACGAGATTAATATTGAACGCAGCATGCGAGAGTTATTAAACGACAATGTTCTCGAATCTCTTCCGTCTGAAAATAATTATACTCTGCCGATTTACAATAATAATAATTATGTATTAGTCTATGAAAGTTACATTGTGAAACAATTGATTGTTCACTAATCTTAAGTACAAGTGCGACAGAAGACAAACGAATAATAGCATAAGTTGATGAGCCTAAAAATACTTGTTTGAATTAAAGAAACTTGTGTTGAAATTGAATTATGATTAACATTGATTATTGTTGCATCTGTGCTTACATGAGACAGTTTAATCTTTTATTGTTTTTACGTGGTTTCTGCATTAGTGTTGCCAAGTCTAAACTGCAGAAGAACCAGGACATAAGTTATTAACTGAGTTCCTGCTGTCCCCAAAAAGCAAAGGTTGATGTTCATGATACGACATGCAGACACATGTGTAGGATATTCCGATGATTTCAAAAACAGATTCACCTGTCCATCGTAAGAATATAAGAAACGTCAAGCAACAGTTCGTTTATAAATGTAGAAAAATATTGTGAAGAGATGTGTCTTATTTGACTGACGTACCTGATGTTTCATCTCTTCATTAAATCCGACTTGAGTCACACTTTTAAGAACTTTCCCCGGAACTGACGCCTGCAGTATCAAAAATCTTAATTGAATTAAAAAGTTAATTTCTAAACTTCAGCTGCAGAAGAGAACTTCAGGCTTACAGCATTTGTAATATTTTCTCCAGAAATCAGAATTGTAAGTAGTGAGAACAACGCAAAGTAAATGTGTATTGCCCAAGTACAGTAAAAGTATTTTCGAATACTTCGCTTTTCTTGGTCTTGATCATCGATGGGTGTAGACAGGTCAGTTTGTTCCAGAATGATTGTGTAGACACCACTTGTGATCGCCAGTACAGAAATGGAACAGCTTACGACCAGTCCTGGACCAAAATATTGGCTAAGGTATTCAACTCCTTGTTGAAGTTCTTCGTAGACCAAACGGATTCTTTCAATTTCAGAAGCAAGTTGCGGTGAGGCAGAAGATCCACACATTGATTTTGTTCGTTTCTCTTGAGGACCTTGTCCTTGTTCGTAAGCCATCAAAACCGAAGTAGTTGCTGGATCAAACAATTCTTTGTCGAAAAACGGAGACAAGAGAGATGCGAGACATTCTCCTAGTCGAAGATAGAAATTTCGAATAGTTAGAGCCGTTACGGCAAATAAAGTCGTAAATACTTGACTTTGTAATGGAACAAGGATGTGTGCAAATTTTTCCAAAATAAAGATTGGTTCTCGCCATGCTGTCCTTTTGCTTCCAAACTGGGAAAGTAGGAACTTAGTTAAATCTTGTTGATAGTTTTCAAGTAAATTTTTTACCTGGGGATCACTGTCTCGCTTTTCATCTACATACGGAATCGTTAATCCAAAAATTGTATATAAGAATACAATTGCATAGATAACGGAAGAGATGCTGACGAAAATGACTAAAATATAGGAGACCACTTGAATTTTCTTGATTAAAGCTAAAGACTTATGTTTTTTATCCCCTCCTCGAGTATCAATATTAGCGCACCGTTTGTCCCATGAGGTAAAAATTACATACAATTTCTGAATATGATTTAAACATTTGGAAAGATACGGTGCACGAATTCTTGCAAACAAAAGGAACAAAGTAGTTTGTATGTAAATGCTTATGATTTCGAATCCAAATGTGTAGAGGTCAGTTCCATGAAAGAAAACGCCCAAGTGGTCCCCCAGGTTTGTGTAAATCCAAAAAGTAGTGTAGACAAAAAAAGAAAGGAATACCCAATTAACGATGGATCCGAAACTCCTTGCTCTGTGTTGGAATATGCAGCTCTGCCTAATAATTTTATCTTTGGAACAGGGTAATGTAGCTTCCAAATAGTCGACGTGACTTTTACAACTGACATTTTGACCTAATACCAGTGAGATCCACAAGACTGGCGAGATTAAAGCACACAGACAATTACTGGGCTGCATAGAAGGTTGCAACAAATTAACAGTGGATGGTTTAAAGTACTTGTGAATTGTCTGAAATGTCCCCATTACAAAAAATAAATGCTAACTGTTTTTGAATTTATATAGTGAATATTGATAGGTGTGGCTGATTTTGGAAAAACGAGAGTATGATGCTGTAAGGAGAAACCAATTTTTTAGCAAGAGTGCTCGTGACTTATTGTTCGTGATGTGATGATGAAGGTAATGAGGAAGATTCACCTTCGCATTAGTTTGATTGGCAATTAATGCTTAGCATGTATCATTCATGCGCCAATTAGGTAATTGGGTTGGACTATTTCACTATTTTATCGCTCATAAAGGCTTTATGCTTTCTCTAAGCGGAGAAAGTTCTCGTACGACTCACAGAGGATTTATGACGGCAGTCCCTGGAGGTAACTTCCTAAGACAATAAAAAGACTCGGAGATTGATGACTTCCATTATATAATGAACTCATGTGTCAGACACACCGAAAACCGGATGACATAAAGTCATTAGCAGAGAAAACACGGTTCAATTTGGAAATCCTATTTGAAGAGTGCAAGCGATCTTATTTATTTTGGCCCCTGTAGATTGATGGTTGATTCTGAATAAACCGGGTGCGATACTCTTCATATACATTTTTATGTAATAATATTGTCAGTTACAGTCTAGTAGTTAAAATCTCACACAATATCATAGATATAGATTTATAGATACATGTAGTATTCACGTTTTACAACATAGAAATTGTGTTTGAAGATAATTAAGATATCATATATTTAATTGTCAAATAGTAATAATTCATAATGTTAATCGTCTCGGTGGGCTTGTTTAATATATTCAGCTGCTTTTTCTCCAATCATGATTATCGGAGCGTTTAAATTGGCGTTTGTGATTTGAGGCATAACTGAACCGTCAGCTATACGAAGTCCTTTTACTCCAAACACACTAAATCAAAGTTTGGTTTAATTAAAAGTAATTGGCTATGGATTAAAGCTTCAATCTCAAGTAACAAACCTTAATTTGGAGTTCACAACTGCTGTTGGGTCTTCCACTCTTCCCATCTTCGCTGTGCAACAAGGATGGTAAATAGTTAAAGTGAAATGGCGAATGTAGCACTCGAAATACTCATCAGATTTGAAAATATGCTTTTCACATCCTGGAAACTTTCCTGGGTGGAGTTTTGCATTATGTTTTTGCCATGTTTTTGTAGTTTCGTAGAACCGGACGAGAAATTTAAGAGCTGCGATAACCAACAATGCATTAATTTTGCATGAACAAAATTCTTCCATCCAGAATTAAGGTTAGTAATGTATACCTTCAACCATGGCATGGACGTCTTCGTACTTATCGTAATACTTGGGATCAATGAGTGGGTGTTCGAACGGACTGGAAGACTTAAGACGAATGTGCCCAGCACTTGCCGGTCTAGCGAGATCGACTAAAACAAAATTTGCGTCTTTTCCAATATGGGGCTGAAAGTATTCACGCAAGACTTCACTTTTCAAGCCGTAAAACCGTGTGAAGTCATCAGCCATTGAATTCCGAACTCCTAAGGCAGATTGATGGAATTCTATGTTAGGATGTTCAGGATCATCAGATCCTTCGGTTGCGATGAAGCCAATCCCAGATATCTCGTTAGATGCAAAAGGTCCTGAAAGGAACCACTCATTTTAATTTCTTGTGGTTAAAAGAATTCCTTAATTGTTAGCCTACCTGTTCTGTTCGTAACAAAACTATAAGCTGACCCTGTGTTCATATCTCTGTCAAGAAGGAAAGAAATGGGCGAATCCAGTAGGAAAGGGCCTAACATAGTGAGTACGTGATCCTGTAGGTTCTGACCAACGCCAGGAAGATTCACCTTCGGGGTAATCTAGGATTCATGAATCAAAATGCTATTTTAGTCAAGAACACAGCATGGTTATGTGGCGACAATTATCCATTACACCAAGTGAAGTAAGGTGCGATGGATCACCGATCCCAGAAAGCATCAACAAATGAGGCGTTCCAATAGCTCCTGCACTCAAGATGACCTCTTTGGATGCTGTAATTGACAGCGTTCTTCCGTCTCTTTGGTAAGTGACGCCAATAGCACGACGGGACTCGTCTAAATCTATCTGATAGGTCCAAATAGATATTGTTCAAACGACATGTTGTACTGTTTTAAATTACTTGTGAAGTAGCACCTTTGTAACATGTGCATAACGAATGACTTTAAGGTTTTTTCTGCTTAAGTAGGGTTCGATAAAGGCACGATATGTACTTTCTCTGAAACCCTCTTTGATAGTAACATCTGTAGGCCAAAATCCTGCCACTTGTTCTCCATTCGGGTCCGTTGTACTTGGATATCCCATCTCCCTTCCTGCTTCGACCCACTCATCTATTGTTGGCTGGAACTCTTGTTTTGAGATCCAAAAGGGGCCTCCACGCCCATGATACTTATCTAAATTAAAAGGGAATGAATACTTACTTTTGTAATTTAACATCTTTAGAAGTTATCATTAAATAAAAATTTGAATTCCAACCATCAGGAAAGTTCCCGTGATAATCTTGGGATTTCTTAAAAAATGGGAGTACATTTTTAAACGACCAATCATCATCTCCTGTAGCTTTAGCCCACTTGTCAAAATCTTTGGGATGACCTCTTTGGTACATCATGAAATTAAGAACGCTGCTACCTC
This sequence comes from Isotomurus pseudopalustris, assembly GCA_034698685.1. Taxonomy (NCBI): domain Eukaryota; kingdom Metazoa; phylum Arthropoda; class Collembola; order Entomobryomorpha; family Isotomidae; genus Isotomurus; species Isotomurus pseudopalustris. The sequence continues at coordinate 7,528 of JAQGBV010001001.1, forward strand.
CGAGCACTTTACCCCGTGGCCACTGTAGTATCTACACTCAAGGATGAACATAAGCTTCTTGTTAATATAAAATCACTTATTTCAGTTAATGCGTCAAAATTAAAGGTTAAAAGTTAACTTGATCTGGCACGGAGAGACACGAATCTTTCTGCGGAACGGTTGAGTATTTCCAGTCAGTCTGCGACATGTGGAGATTAAACGGTGCGAGTTCTGGGATGTCATTTAAAATACTCGGATCACCACCAGCTTCCAATAGACAAACTTTAAAATTTGGATTTTCTGAGAGTCGATTAGCCACCACAGATCCTGCCGATCCACCTCCAACTTTTTACATGCAAATATTTAATACTTAAGTGAATCAGTTTTTATGTAACAGTAACAAGAGCTTAAATGAGAATTCGGCTTACCCACAATGAAGTCACAATTTTGAGGGGTCGAAGCGAAAAAGAAAAAAGGATTAGGATTCAAAATTAGATCCTGAAGTCGACTGTACGTTGAAAAGAAATTAACACCAACTGATAGCATGAAAACAATGGACAGAGTTCCAGGTGGAGGTAAAGGGATATTTAGCAACTGAAATAGCAACTGGTGAACTCCAACTACTCCTGGAAGTGCCATGATGATCTTAATCGCGTGCAATTTCTTCACTAATTCAATTCTAAAAGTCGTAGATATACGAATGCGGTATTCCAACAGTAGTATTTATTTTTAGAATTTTTGGTTAATAAGCAGTGAAAAAGTATAATAAACAGTTGTATGGTCAGAATGGTTTCACTTTTAGTTTTCAAAGGAACCCTTTGTTCTATTTAACAGTTAGAAATCGACCCAAGTTCACGGTGAAAGGGAGACGTGTCCATTCCTGCACGTAGTCCAATTTGGTGGTTTACAAGGTAGACAGTAAATCAAATTAGAATTAGAGTTCAACGAATACGAGCCTTCATTCTAAGCCAACTGTGATAGTTGTTTTAAAGGATTCCTTTCAGACAGGAAGAACTTTGTGAACTCTAAGCTGATGGCTGGGACGATATTAATACTGTCATTGTCAAAGGTTGAGGTTAGAAGTATCCCTGAACTTGGCTTCAGTCTCCCGTTTAAAATCGGGATAGCGAACTCCTCTCATGAAGTGAATTCTTCTTAGGAAAGCGTACACGAATATGAGTCCAAATATCAAATAGGCAACGTACACTCCGTCAAAGATTTGCATTTTCAAAGGTTTCCGAAACATGAGACCTGAGACGATGTCCATGATGAGCATAAGAAGAGTATGGCCTGTGAGAGGCAGTGTCAGTGCAAACCATGCCAAACAGAGGTTGTAGTTTTTCTGAAAACCCAAATACATAGATTGCATGTGCATTATTTTCAATAGTAACTTTATATGTAAGGAATCACAAAAATTAAAATTAATCATATTCTCATCATAACGTACCTGCCTTGCTCCCCACAGTAAGACGAACGAATAAACGAACACAGCGGATTTCATAAAAATCCATGAGGCCCAAACATGCAAATCAGATTGCAAAGAAGATGATGTCCGTTCTGACAATGTAACGTTGTAAAGAATTTAAGATCAGATAAAACTTTAGAATTGATGGTTAATTAATCAAGTTACCTAAATCTTGAATGGACACTTTCGAACTATTAATGAAAGGCTGGAGATAAATATTCGGAACACGTTGAAAAATCGAAAGAGTTTCTTCTTTGAGAACATAGCGTGCTTGGAATTTCTGTCGAGTTGCTTGGAAGTAGACCATAAATCCAGATGGAATGAGGGGCATTAGTAGTTGGAAACCAGTTAGGGTCTTGAGTTAAGAAGTCCAAGAATATTCATAAGTTAGAAAGTTATGTTTGTTTGGTAGAATTATTCTAGATTTGTGCCTTACAATGTTAATTATGGCAAAGAATGCCACAGCCGATTGAAATGTGCAGCAGCAACATATCCGACAGCTTCTTCCTTTCCCCATGATTTTGAGGAAAATATGTGAGAAACAGTAACAAAGAACTGGAGATTTCAACTAATTAATAATTTCTTGAAATCGATATGTTACGGTTGAGAGAGAAATAGTGGTGGTCACACTTCGCCTAAAACTTTCCTAGGATGGCTCATCATCATCCCAGGAAATTATCAATGAGTCTCAGCAGCTTTGGTAGGTCGAGTCTCGAGTGGCTTTAGGCAATTTATCTCTAGTTTATTTAGAAATACGATCACTTCTTACCAACATGGTATTGGTGTTTGGTGTTTTACTAACTAATAGTGAGCCATTTAGATAATTGGTTTGTTACTGAGACTAGGAGCCGTGTGGAAAGGACAAGTAGTGACGAAGAATTAGCAATAGACACAAATATTGTGACTGCATCCTCATCAAAAAAGCTCTCTCGCCCATCTCAATTGTAAATGATTAACAGTCAGGGCCACTTACACGCAGCTTTTGCACAACCAGCCATTACATTGCATTTATTCGTACAAATTTTGGACGTATATAACATAACGAATTGTGAGTACATTGCGAGCTTTTCAATTTCAATGGTACAATTTTTTAGGTTCCGATTATACTTACGAATTTACGATAATCTTGTTGCTTGTGCTGTTCAAATATTCAGATTCTAAAAATCTTCTTGCTGGGTACGGGCGAAATTGCTTGTTCCAAGTCTGATTGGGTTTTTTCTTCCGAATGATGCACATAGGCTGCGTTGTGACTTCCATTTTCACCTTCCTTTTCCGAACGCATATCGAAGACGTAAGATCCTTCTCGAGATTGAGCTGTAGGGCTTGAACTACATTTTTCAACTGCTCCATCAGTTGGGGAATACATTAAGTTATTTATTCCCATTCCAGGTGTGTCCTTTCGTTTAGATGGGACGAATGATCCGCATTCCACGGGGGGTGTTGTCGGAGTCAATTCAATTTTAGGAATAGACGAATTCGCGTTCTTTGCGTCTGATGATTTTAGTTCGATTAAGTACCTCCACCCAATGTAAAGTCCAACCACACGGTAAATAGTGAAGATCAAGTCAGGAATTGAGTGCAGTAATGATGTTCCATAGAGCAAGTTAATTAGCACAATGATTTTGAATATCACGATGATGATGATTCGAATGTTGAACCAAGTCTGCACTTTGTGGACATTTCTCTAGAATTTACGCAAAAAAACATTCTATCTATTAAAAGATTTCTGGACTAATGTGGGTTCTGAAGGAACAGAAACGCTTACCGATCTCACACCATCTAAGAATATGCATGAGATTATGAAGTCAACGATTGTGAGGAACATGATGATAAGCCAGACGCCCATATCTTCAGCCACATCTTTCCTCTCTGAAAATTCAATTTACATTGTAGATTAGACCTTCACAACTATTTTCGAACACACTGTGATACAAGGAGGATGGCAGTCACCTCGAATTTTATTGTAAGACTCTTCAACAGTTCCGAACACATCGTCTGTTACAATATCCAATACTCTTGTTGCATTTTTAGCGTTTCCACTTATTTTAAAAGCCAGCATAAGACTTGATCCCAGTACGAACAGAATCAAAAGTACGGAAGTGATTATCTGATCGTTAGAATGACAACGCAATGGTTAACAAAGTTCATACTAATCTTACCTACAACGAGTGCCTATAAATGTAGCCTTTGCTTACCGTATCGATTATTGCGACAACCATAGCCGCATTTTGCATGGACCCTGTTCCACATTTTAAGAACTTCATAATAAATGTCGCGTAAACTGAGTTTTTCTTCACGAGCTGAGTCTTCAGTTGTTACTTTAAGATTGTTAAACTTCACTTTGCTGGAAACTCCAGGATCGGATCCACTGATCCACTAACTCCAGTCATGATGATACAGAGGTTCTAATTGCATTAGATCCTTTACCTTTCTTCAAAATTCAGTGCTAATTGCGTGGTTCGTATAGAATTAATTGTATGCTATTGCGTCTTCCTGTCACATGGAACGCGGATATATTATTTAATTACAAATCAAACATAGCAAGTATACTTTTCTCATTTAGTAACATCTACCAGCAATATCTTCGTCTTTATTCCAGAAATTCCATGATCAACGAATAACAATCAAGTAAACGTCCAGGATTAAGCTACCTGCAATCTTTGGTATAAAATAACGCGTGTGCAACACATATTTAAGTATTCACCATTTTAATTTAAATTCACTGCAAATTAAATCTATCCTTTCAGTGTTAAATAACAAAGCTAACTCGGAAGTTGCAATCACATACAGACACAACAAACATGGATGATGATAATACATTTTAAGGCCACACATTTCTAAGTAGCAAAATTTTCAAAGACTATGCTAATTAAGCTTCATCGTTAACAATTTCTATCTCTATAATAAAGAGCTATTCAGATAATTATTGTTGCTAATTATTACTGCAAGTCATGTAGTGATGAGAGTGTAGGTGTGAGACTGTAGTTTTACAATCTTGTTTATTATAACCTGGGCAAACAGGCATGAGGAGAGATTGCTTATTACAAGCGTGCCTACACAATTGAATCCTATATTTTCCTAGTCTTGTGATAATTGTCACGTCCTATTGCACTTGATTTTCTACATTCCAATGGGCGTCAGGTTAGGTGCTTCATTCTCGTCAAAAATGTGTATCATTTGTAGGGGGAAGACTGGACCCACCTCCACTGCCTCCGCTTAAACCGGACATGCTCCCTCCAATGGATTGAGGCGGAGGTAGAACGTGAATTTGTGACCCTTTACCTTTATTGTAAACTTGTCCAACATTAAATGGTTCAAACTTTGGAACACTGGAGTTCCCACCTAATAGAAACAAGTAAAATTTGTATCGAGATTCTTAATTGAGATTCTTAGAGTTTAAAAAAACTTACTTTTAGGATCGGCTGGAATGTACTTTGTCAGGTTAACAGCAGGAATAGGAAGGTACCCATGAGTATTCGGCATTACATCCAAGCTGACTTGCTGAGTTGAGTCATTTCCATCCATTGACACGACCCCTGAAGTTGTTGACTAATTAACACTCAGGTCTAAAAAACATCACTCGTGATATAAACTTCAAACTCACCATTGCTCTGGCCACATATGCTCCACATGTTTTTGTCAGCTCTAACTTCGTACATTACAGAGTAGTTTTGCACCTGATCTTCGTCCTGTGCTCTTTTGTTTACGTCATATTTTGAAATGTTTATAACTAAAGTGCACATATTGCCTACTCGGCAGAATTCTGTTCCTTTGTGAGGTTCAACTCGAGATTGCAATTCGTACAGCGTCTGAAAAAATCATTTACAACCAATTCATTACTACTTAAACATCACTAGATGCAAAAAATTTAGATCATATCATACTTTTAATCTCTGGAGACAAATATAGTACTTATAAAGCTCAGAGGCATGGTTTTCTGTCTGAAACTTAATTAAAAATTCCAATCTAAGGGGATGTTCATCGTTCCAATCCAATAGCCCTATCTCCCACATATAAGCTGCACTCTTTCCACTTCTTACAACCTGTACAAATGATAATGTTGCACTAAATACTCTAAATCTAATACTAAATCTATTGATTATAATAATTTTGAATGTAATCCATACTAATGACTGAGAACGTGGATTTAGCTGCACAAGTGGAATATCTTGTGGCTGAACACTTAGGGAATGTTCAGACAGTGTGAAAGGTGTAGTTGTAAGTCCCTGCAGAACAATCTGGACGAATTTTCGCTTCCCAACTGAGTGTAACTTATGGCTGGACATAAACGGTGGCAGAAAGACTACACCAAGTTTCCGCTCTTCACTTGTCCACGGGCACTTAGCAGTTATCTAATAAACATGTCCAAACGTCCAAATTAATTAGTTAGATCTGTAATTTTAAATTTTAATACAGCTGCGTACACTTACTCTATGTTCAATATGAGAATTATCCTTCTGAGGTCCAAGGTCAGCTTTTACTCTAAGAGTCACTGAAGCTTGGTTGAAGGACTCCGTTGGAGGTAGAGGAATGGATAATTCCGACACATAGTCAGAAGTACTGTCAGAATCTAGTTTAAGCTGGAGTCCCATTGAAGCTCTCACGAGCAACATCATTCCCTGTATTAGTGACCCATGTGTTAGTTTCTTAAGTTTTCAACATAAGTTTGTTACAAACTAACCTCACTAATGTAATAGCTGCCTGTATCTAATGAAATTGTCAAAATCTGTTCGATTCCAGCAACCAATTGTGTATCAGACCCCAGCTGAATGTTTGAAGGTACTTTGTCTACACTGAATTTATACCGGCATCCCATTCGAGGTCCAAGTAATTCGAATTGCTTAACCCCAATTGATACTTGACACAGCCTGTAAATCCCAGGGCTGCTTAATTTTGCACTTAATTCTATCTTGCTAGCACCAGCATTTATTATAATATCAACAGCTTTGGCCGCTTCACTAAAATCAGTCTTCGATACTTGCAAGTCTCCACCCTTCACCTGGCTGTCCTTCCGTCTATAGTTCAGAAGAAAAATAATTTAGCGACCTTGCAAACGCATGATGCACGCGTATGATACATTTTAAAGCTTAATACCTCAGGGATTGGTGGGTATCATGGCACATTAGTTTACCCCCTTGAACGCTTGTTTTCTCCTTTGATGTTACTTCCAACTGTTGACTGAAATCCAGTTTAAGAACTGCTGGATTTGTTTCCAAAAGAGCTAAGGCTACATCCTCGTCTTCACATGTGAGTATAGGTGTTGTGGCACTTTCCTTCCGTCCTACCTTTTCTTTTGTAACTTTACCACTGTCTGATAAATTATCGCCAGAACCTCTACTCCCATGTTTCCTTCCACCTTTGATAGAAGAGCTCGAGCTTGAGGAGCTTTTATTGTTAGTCATATAAAAAGCTCCTGATGTTGAAAATCCCATTACAGTAGGCACATGGTCACAAGGTAGAATAGACATTTGCACTACAGTCGCTAGAACTGGCCGAGGTAGGTTAGAGGTTAAATCCAGCTTCACACGTACATCACAGCATTCTTGACTAATCTTTCCAGATGTTTCCACACTCACGTTATTCAATACAAATGTTTCTTCCGTGGGAGACATTATAAATCTATCTTTACTTTCAAGTTGGCTGATACATGTCATCATTTCATCAAAAAAGTGATTTCGCTTTGCGTCATCCAAACTTCTTGAGCAAGCTAGCTGTGCACATGTTCGAATGTATCTGTCTGTATCTTCAGTAGCTTGAAAGCACTGAGCAAGCTTCAGAAGCACATCAAGAGCGAGCGCACCCCACCTGTCCGTTTTGTAAGTTTTAAGTGCTTCGACGAGAAACACAGATGCCTTGATCCATTCTTCTCCTTCCATGTAGTACGACGCAAGACTGAGTCCAACTTTTCGAGCTGATCGAAGCCTGCCAATATGCTTGTACGTGCCCATTGCTAACTCACACAATTCCTAAGAATTTGAAGTAACTGATTAAGTACGTGCACAAAAATAAAACAGAATTTTAAAATGCGTTCAATAATATATATTTACCAAATAATGATGCTGAAACTTTTCCTTGGAAGATAAAGCATCTTTCAACCTCTCGATTGGACTTTCCAAATTGGCAGAAGCGCATATTCTTTCTTCTTTATCTGTATTATCACTACCGTTCAGCTTATTTCCATTTGTATTGACAATAACCGGGTCGGAGTCGTTTAAGTCGAATGATGTAAGCCCAGCTGAGAGTGTGATAACTTTATGCAAGTGATCGCTTTTCAACTGACTTTTTGGAAGCAGACCACATAGTTTCCCCAAATCGTACAACTACAATTTTAAGAACATTCAGGCATGAATAAGTGTCAAGTATGTTTGTTCATCCAAACACAATATAAATATACATAATATATATACCTTTTCTCTAGCATAATCCCATAAACTAGCCGTATGAACTGAGAAATCTTGAATTCCCAACATTGTGTGGTTTACAGGATTCTGTTTCAGTAGGTTTCTGTTATTTTTCTGCTTAATATTTGTTGGCCCATTTCCTTCAGCTTCTTTGTTGTCCTTAGGAGTCAACGGGTCCACTCCAGAATTTGATGCAGAGGAATTTCCAACATTTTCTTGTGTTCTCGTGTGTCCACAGATCGTTGCCAAAATTTCCAAGCAAGAAACGAAAACCCACGAAGACACAGATCCTTCCTCGCTGAACGCTACATCCAGAATGGCTAATTCGTTGATACAGTTATGCAAGAAAGCAAGGGACCTTCCAGCTAGCTCATTGATTCTTCTTTGCTTCAGTAAAAGTAGCGCCTGGCGTGCGAAAAGATAATTTCTAAAGTTGAGCAGCGACACGGAAGAATTTTTTACAGTCTCTCTAATTTTAGACAAAACTACGGAACACGGATGAGGACAAGACGAAGATAAGCACAACGCTGGCCACCGATCTCCATACCTTTGGAATGATAGCAGCCATTGAGGTGTATCTGTATAAACAATTCTTTTTGTAAATTCACATTATTTCAATTCTCCAATTGTATGTTAACTCACCAGTTAAATGCGAATTGAGTACAAACTGGGTAAACAACGCATCCAGCTCATCATATTGAACTAACGCTTCATCGTAAACTTCCAACATTTCCAACACAAAAGCTAGTTCTTCTTGAAGTAAAAAGTAATGACAAAAATTCCACCCGATTTCATTTCTCTTTTCCCTTTGCGCTCGCATATTTTCTTCAAACTTTGTTAAAGTCTTCGAATAAGATGCTAACAGCAGTTGCCGTATCCTATGCAGCATCGAGTGCAACGACTCAGCCGACTTGGAATCCAGTTTCGAAGGGTCTGACAGACAAACACACCTCTCAGTCTGCTTTTGAGCAAAATCATTCTTGATTTTATCCAGCACAGAACTCCTCGGCAGTAATTTATTAGCTTTCTTGTTATCCGCAGGTTCCACGAGGATAATCAACCATTCCTTCACATTACACGTTTTCACTAAGTTAAGCCAGCTTTGAATTCCATCCTTCGTCGTTTGCCTGTAAATCTCCACGTCCTGTAAATCAAACCCAATAAGTCATCCATCAGTATTCACTAATTGCTCAAACTTACTGACGCCAAAAGGCTAACTCACAGAACAATCAGTCCAATAGGTATGCAGCATTGGTTGATCCAACAAGGACGTCAAAAGGGGAGTTTCACTGGCCGACGCTGTACACATGGATTCCTCGTCGAAAGGAATGAATCTCGGATGAAGATGAACATGTTTAGTCGACCGTCCATACGCCCGTTTCCATTCAACAGCTTCGGATCCAATTCCCTTCTGGAGGGATGGCACCACCCCTTGGAACACTGGAACATCTCCAGCGTCTGTCAACGCCCAAAAATTACACAATTAATTTAGCGACTCCAGCTAACTTTTGGAAACACTAATTAAAACAAATGTTCAATAGATTCATCGTTCCCTTCTCAATAAACTCACATGTAATCAAAGGTTTGTTATCCATGATGACCCTCCTCCTTCATTAAGATTTTAAATGTTCACATTTAACTTGGACATAATATCTTTAAACTTTAAATCCCCTAGTTAACATTTTACTTTTCTATTACAAACTACTTCAGGTAGACCGATGATTAGAAACTGCACTTGATTGTAGTTGGCCCGTAAGGTGAGGATAAGATGTGCTTGATAACTGCACATCATAAACAATACTACGAACTATTTTGATGTGCCAATTAAACATTAGTGAAATGTGACACAATAATAGAAGATCAGCGGAGGAGGTGGTGGTCACAAAAAGTCGAAGTGCCCACAGTGGCGAGTCAGGTGTGAAGACACAACAGACCAAATTCCTTGCTGGGCATTTTGAGACTGTTATTCTCATCATCTCATCGGCTGCCTTTAATAAAATCCATGAATATTAAAATCAAAATCAATAATATATTATGAATGTTTTTGAATTTTAAATTTTGCTATTTAAACTCCTTCTAAATAGACAGAGGATACAAAGTAAAAGTTAACATACAAGTTCACAGGTTTTTGTATAAGTTTTTATTTTCCTTTTAATTTTTGAAAATAATGAATGGAATTGATTGTTTCTTTAATAATAATACTTAAGATTCAATGCATCCATAGTCTAGAGAAACTACAGAACTTCCAAAATCAACTGCACTGACAAGAATATTCAAAAGAATATGATCAGACTAACTCCGACAGAGGTCTGTTTTTGGAGTTAATCGTCATAACACGTCAGTTGTTTCGATTTGAAAGTTAAATCAGTTCTTAAGACTATGGATTTGTGAATCTTAAGTAAGATTATTAATTCATAATGGACAATCAGTGAACGAAAATAAACAGAACTTTGCATGCTAGTTATCACTGGGGTGGTTAAAGTTCATTGTTTCGCCGATCTTCAGGCGAGTCTTCACCTTCCTGGTCGTCACTGAGGTCTTCTTGATCTTCAGGAGAAATCAAGTAGGTCTGGAGGAACTCTTCGATGGTGTCAGTGTCCCATTTGGTAATGGAAAGCGTTTCCGCTACAGTTCCATCTGCTTCGAGTAATTTAATTTGTGGCATTTGCCCTCCGAGATATTTCACGGAGAAATTTGGGAACTTCCCTGGTCGATCGCTTTTTACAAAAGCTGGAAAGTTAAAATAACTATGGTTAGACTGAGTAGAAACAGATCACTTTCATAATAGTAATCTATTTTAATTATTAAATACCTTGGACCTGCGGGAAGCTACCCAATTTTCACCCGCACACTTCGAGTCTTGCCTGTGCGTATTTTTTAACGGAATTGTTGGAATCTCCGTCCCCATCTCCTTCCGATTGGCAGCAACTTTTGCAATTATCTCTGTGAAAGTAAAAGCAATTTTTATATTCAACATTTTACGTAATAAAAGATTTAACTTAAGATAAAAGAATCAAACTAACTTGAGCAACGCGAGATTGAAGTCATCTAGATGTTTGCACGACGAGCATAGCAAATTATTCTTGTTAAATCCCAATTTAAGACATTCTTCTGCTGTTAGTTCGCTCCTTACGTAGTTTACCTGAAACAAAAAATCACCTAAATGTATTAAAAAATAAACCAAACACACACATTCTGATAACCTTTACAAACATCTAGTTAATAATCAAAACCAATTTAAATACCATAAGGTAAAGCACGGACAAGGACAGGAAGATGGAAGTGCTAAGGCCTTCCATTTCCTCGGTTGATTTTATTTTCAACCAACCAAGGGTAGATTTCGAAAAATTGTGAGTTTCACACTGAACAAATAGTGTTTTGTGCGTTTGTCACATAAGCCACTGGCTCCCGGTGGAGTGGACTGGTTGGCTGTGTGTTAAATGACGTGGCTGCTCTCGGGCTGGGAAGAGATTTTCTATATCGCGTGTTTCATCATTTACGTCTCAATGTGCCTCCTATTTTTGGACTTTTTGGATAATTACTATAATTTGTCTGGAAGTTAACAACTATTGATTGCTATAATTTTTATGGAATTTAACTACTATTTTCAGATTCATAATGCGTAAGTTGATATTAAAAAGGCAATGTTAGATTACTGTGCAGTAAAAGATCTCGCGATTCATTAATAATATTGTGATGCGTGTTGGTCAGATAAGTCAGATTATAAAGAGATACAGCTATTAATGTGATGGTGGACTAGATATATCTGTTACTTCTAGAATTCTATTCTTC
>JAQGBV010001002.1:0-19138 GCA_034698685.1 Isotomurus pseudopalustris
TTATCAATAGATCAAAACAACACACTTATCATTCCCTAATTACTTATCCAGCTTACCGGTGGCTTCTCTCCTGCAATCCGAAGTCTCAAGGGTTGTCCAAAGAAGACCGAGTTGTCCTGCAACTTCGTCCCGACTTCCACACCCCCATCATCTCCTCCCCCGCTATTCTCACCCCCCACACGCGTTCCAGCACCAAACACACACCCACTCGGAACTCTCATCTCCTCCCCCACAAAACCTGCAGCCATAAATTCAAAAAATTAATTCACAATTTAGAATTACTTCAAAAATCTTGTCAGAATTAAAAAAATCCAAAAATCTCACTTACATCTCGTCTCAAAAACATTATGATCCCCAACAACTTTCGCCAGTACCGTTGCTCCCACTTCAAACACGTTGTTATTCCCAATCACCATCGGCTCGGGACTCCTAAAGTTCCCCAATAAACAAGAACAAGTCTCAACTACCAATTACACATTAATTAATCTCCTAATTACTCCGAATTAATTAATCCTCCATCTCTCACGTGTTCTGGATCACGACAAGTTCCTCAATGATATTCGACTCCCCGATGAGAATAGGCCCTGCGCCTGGGAGCGACCTGATCTTCGCACACGGATGCACAATCGTCTTCGTCCCCACGCGAACCTCCCCAACGAAATCCGCCTCCACGCAGACCACCGCCCCCGTCACAATTCCCCCTCCAGACATTTCGCCTTCCCCCCAACTTACAGCTTCCAACTTCTGCTTCACCTGCAACAAAAAGCAGAACAACAAACCACTTAACCATCCGTCCTTTGTACTTTCTCCACACTTTGTGCTTAAGTACTCCAGTCTACTCCAAAGAACAATAACTCTCTCTGATGCTGTAACATTTCAATCAATCTCTCATCCATTAAACTTCATCCTTCCTTCATTCTTTTCCTTCTTCTGTAATCAAAACATATTTAAAGTAGCTTAAGGTCAACGCATCCTCCAAGAAGAACAATACAAACTTACAAACACACACACACACACAAAATCTCAATATCCTCAATATCCCATTATGTGCAGACATGATCCGATCCGTTTTAATAAAACGCAACATTTGTTTAGTCGAGCATATAACTCACAAACACACACAAATCTCAACTCATCTCATAACATCACATTCGTCGTCCTCTATTAAAATATCCTTCCAATGCAAATTCTTTTCTCCAGGAGTCACGTATTTCACAAGTACAAGTACAACTCCTCCAGGCGCTCTCCTCCAAAGACAAGAGAGACTCTATGAGAATTCTACAAAACGAAAGATGATAAGAAGGATCCTCTCCACTTATCCACTCTCCCTTCTCCTTACTTATCATCTCCTTCTCTTCTGCCGCAGTTGCGGAATAAATTGCATTCATTCCCAAATCTCCAAAATAACAAATTCATCTCTAATGTCTGTTGTAGTTTCATATGCGAATATTCGGGGGAGTTGATCATCATTAAGGCCTCTGCATAATGGCACCCTTGTGGTTTCCCCTTAAACGAAGACTTCTGACAAAGCAGAAAGTCTAAAACTCTCGTGGAAACTGTCTCAGTTTCCTCCAGTCCAGTTCTCCAGCTCATAATATTCCAACTTCCATTGTTTTTTTATTCAAATGTCGAGAGACGGAGAGATGTGAGGACAAGTTGGAGTGTTAGTGGCATTCATCACGCACTCCTCCGTAATGAGGACATTCCAAGTCCCAATTAGCATACGAACGACCTCTCACTCATCTCACGAAGCCCATTGTTCCCCTGAGGTATCTCTCATATCTCCCGTCTCACCTCGCCCCACCTCCCTCCACTCCCCTTCCTTCATCTCCTCCATTTCATCTCCTTTTATTAATTAATTAACCGAAAAAACCCGAAAAACTCTCCCACCTTCCAGCCTCGATCTCCCACCCAACAACAGCAAATATGAAATAGGGAAGTAATTGAACCGATGGAAAAACGCTCTCGAGAATATTAAACACACCTCACAAGCCCCAAGCATCTCTCTCTCTCTCACTCTTTCATTAACACATCCACACACACACACAATACAACGAACAACCAACTCATCCATCCTTCCACATTTACTTTTCTATGTAGGATACAAATTAACACCTTCGCTCAAAACTTTACGACTCCCCACCATTCCTCCATCCTTTCCACCTCATCTCTCCATTAAACCTCTCTCTCATTTCATTCTCCCAACAAACAACTTACAACTTAATCTCACACTCGATCTCTGAGCTCAGGTAAGCAGCCAGGCAGTGAGCAGAAGTCAGGAGTCGTTCAAAACCAATTAAACTCCACTCACAGACTTCCTCAGCTTAGGTTAGATTGATTGGAAACCTCATTAGGAATCACGGTCAGCTCTAAATGACCGTCATCTCCTCACAAATAGCAGAGACTGGTGAAGATTAGTGTCATAATGAGAGCAGTCCCATCTCTCTGGGTAAGCATATATAAGCAGGTGGGGTCATCTCATTAATTCACACCACCACTCACCAACTCACCAACACCTCCACACAACTCCTTCCACTCGAGAAGCCTCTCTCCTCCAAGAAATATCTCAAGACATTCTCATAGTGTCTCAAGACTCAAGACAAAATCTCAACTTCCACCGAAGAGGAACACGGCTCCCCAGGGACAACTTCCCACAAAAGTTGAGTCATCATCTTCGGAGACTTTGGTGACTTCTTTCAAAAGTGGGGGTGGCTCGGCAGGTGCGTCGAAGAGAGCAATCCGTCGACAGTCACTAAGCTCTCACGCGATAACCGACACTGTCATGGAGACGCTCTCTTTAACGCGCCCGTCATTTCATCCCTCCAGCCACACCCCCCACTTAACCCCCACTCCTAATATCTCTGGACTCTTCTACTCCTGGAGTCCTGGACATCCATTAATTAAGCCCAACTACCTCATTCACTTTTATACCCGAGAATAAAGTCTTTTCTAAGCTGCTGAGTTGCTCAATTCATTTAGTCTCTCCACAGTCCACACACTTTATTTCTGCACTTCCATACAAAGCGGCCCTTCTACACAATTCCTCATGGAACTCTCCTCACCGGACAAAAGTTTACTTCTCGCGTTATTGAAAGAAATCACTTACTTTTGGTGACAAATTCCTCACGTCATAAATAATAAAAGCAAAAGCAGCCGAGCCAGAGTTTCAATCTTCCTCCGATACTTCCAATAGGGAAAGTCTCTGTATAGAGATTCTTCGGTGAATTCGGTGCCTGACTGTGTGTGTTCCTACTGTTCCTCTTCGAAAAAGTTTTGCTCCCTTATGGTCAATTAATATCTCTCCCTCCTCCGTCCTCCCGGCACTTTTTTCTCCTTTCTCCGGGAGATTTCCTCTCTCCGGTCTCCAAGTCCAAAGTCTCCGAAATCTCCGAACTCTCCACACAATAAGCAGAAGGTGAGGGATGAGAATTACGCTGAGGGGGTAATAAGTAAAGCCTCCAGTCCCACACTCCACACAGATACAACGAGGCTTTCTCCAGGCTTTGATTTTAATTAATAATTAATCCCTCACTTAATTACGTATCGACATCACATCTTCCCATCCACGTCATCCTCCTCAACTAGACACCACCAGGGAGGACTTTCACTCCTGTCACAATAACCACCCCCACCAGAAACACCCGAATGCAGTTGGTATCCACTTTCTCCCCGATTTATTCCTTCCCAGTGTCCCAGTTTATTACGAGGAGGCGGTATGAAAAACACCGGAGAAAATATATCGCCTTCCTCTCCGTAATATTCAAATCCAGGCTCTTCTTCCTTTGCAACAAAAACTCTGGAGAACTCTTCGACCTCCGTCTTGTCCAGTCGAAATGATGCAGACTCAGCCAAATTATTTATGACAACTGACTCTCCTTCTTCTTCTCTCCAGTTTGTCCAGTCATCATCACCACTTTCACCACCACCAAAAATATTATTGTTATTCTCCAAGAGGAAAAGAACTCGTTGGAGAAGAAGCAAGCCCACCACACCCACAGCAGACAGGAGGAGGAGACTTGCTCTTATTCTTGCGGGTCTCAATCCACCCCACAAATTGTCCAGCAGAGTTCTCGTGCTCGTCCTCATGTCAAAAACTCACCACTGGAGAACCCAATCCGTCCTAATCCTCTGTGATTTATGCACACAACACCTGCTCGCATTCTTCTCCCAAAACTTTCTCCTGTTCCTATTCTTTCGCAAGTCACACTGGACAACTTTCTCCAGGAGAGAGATACACTCAACTGACACAACTTGAACTTTACTCTCTCTAAACTCTAACGACCCAATAGGCTAAGACGAGAGATGAGAGTCCTGGAGATAAGAAAAGCATCTTCTCCTTCCCTCAGCCCCAGGGTTACATGTACTTCAGTTTCGAAACACCCACTGCTGGAAGATAACGCGCTTTTTCAACAATTCTTTCCGAACTTTTGTCCAGAAGAGAGAAAACAGAAGACTGAGGGGAGAGGGGTAAGCTGAGAGAGCACTCCAGAGTACCTGTCACTAACATTACCTTCGCTCCAACTAACTCACCACTCTTCTACCCGTCCTTCTTCTTTTCTCCAGATTTCTCCAGGAACTCTCCGGCTCCTGAACCCACCCTCTCTCTCTCTCTCTCCAAGTCCACGAGGTTTTCTCCTTGCTTCTTTTCTTCTTCTTCCCACACTTAAACAATCTAACAATCTAAGCCCTCCACTCTTTCTTTCTCTCCAATCTCATGTAGGTTAGCTTGTTCCTGTGTTTCACTGTCTCTTCTCATTACGCACACCACACCACCACCAAAGCAAAACGAGAGAGGAAACCACTTAAAAGCCCTTAAAAAGCAAAAAATCCTTTTGTGCAGTTATTGCAAAAACATTATTGTCATTTCTCTCGATTCCTTCGTGTCATTAATAACACGTGCCTTCCCTTATTACTCCGTGACAGTGATTTAAAATCCCTCAGGTCACAACCAACGACTTTCCCTCTACTTTCTACAGAACAGAAGACTTTGATTTTTCAAATACAAATCTCTCCCATTCCATCTCCACAAATGAAATAGCATAGGAGGACTCAAAGACTCAAGACTCAACGACCAACGAGTCAAAGACTATCTCACCTCTTGTGCTTTCTCTACACAACCTTCTTCTTCTGCTCCCTGTCTACTGCTTTCATGGATAATCTATAAAAATCATAATCGTAATAATAGAAAATAGGGTCTTATAGGAAAACGAACTGGACACATTCTATTTTTTTCTTTCTCCGCAGAGCAGCCCAGCTTTTTATTCTATAGACGACTCCAGCATCCATCTCTAACTCTAACTGCGTGTTGTTCTCCGTCTCTGTCTCTCTATATACTCTTCCCTTGCTACACTGCACGAAGCTTAGCTTGTAAAACAATGTCATCATAGGCGAGTAATCCTCCTGGAGCAGAAGACGCGAAGAAGGAAGAAAGAAGGGAAGCTTTTTTGTACACAACGAAGGAAGAAGAAGAAGAAGAATCGCGTACACTCCTCCGATGATGATGACACAAGGGAGGCGTGTAAGTGTGAGCAATTTAGGAGAAAGCGATACACAACCAAAGCACACACAAGGATTCTTCAGGGAATCGGGATTATTTCACGGGGCACCGGTTAAGCCATCATAAGCTTGGAACTCCAAAGTACCGAAGTCCAAAGTAGACAACACGAGAGCCTAGCAGGCTTCTAGGATTCCAGGCTTCTAGTTTTCTAGTCACTCTAACTCTCTTTCTCTCTCTCTCCAAGAGATTTATGAATGGAAAACTAATTTACTCTGGGAGAAAATACTACGGATGTAAATGATGGAACATCATGATTAGTTCCGCATCGGCCACCAACACAAGAAGAAAACTTCCTGTTTGTCTTTCTCCACTCGAGAATTCGAGATTTACTGACAAGGGTGGTGATGGTCATTCTTCACTTTCTCTAATGGAACTGAGTCACGAACCTCACCTGGACAAAACATACGTCCTCCTAACATTTCCATCCACACAGCATTTCCAGCAACCTTCCAGACTTCCAGTCCACCCAATTACACACAACCAAAAGTAATTCATTCTCCGTTGTTAATAAATACTCCCGAGTTATTTGGACTTTGGATTGTGTGTGTGTGTGTGTCTGTGTGGGCTGGGCTCCTAGTTTACGATTTCTTAGATTCTCGCGTGAGAAGAGATGAACGCAATGAGAAAAACTCTAATCGGACTCTAGACTCTATCTCTCTCCCAATTATCTCTTTTATGGACGTGCGATAAGCACTTATCTCTGTCCTTAGTTGTCTCGAGTCTCGGGGTGCCCCACATGGCCAAATAGGACCCCCTCCCCTCACCCACCCCCTTTTTAGCCTTTCAGTTTTGAGACAACACTTTAAACTACTTTTCTTCGTGCAATTAGAGTGACATGAATAATGGACGAGGAGTAATTACACTCCCAGCCTGTTTATTTTCAGAGAGGAAATGCTAATTGCTCATTAACATTAAGAACACATGCATTATTCATCCCAGATTCGAGTGGAGAGTTTAATGAATGCTGCACTCGTAGATTTAGGTCCTTTAATGCCAACAAATATCCGAACTAAATACGACAACCCACTGAACTACGTGGGTTCACAGCAGCTCAAGTGATTTACTATGCTTCTCATTCTTCATGACTTCCACACATCAACATCATCCTAGTCACCTTCACTTCAGACTCTTTTTAATAAATGCACAATATGAAAGAGAATCATTGCTTCTCAGAAACTTTGAATCGGAATCACAGATGAGTCAGTCAAATAATAAATACCCAGGAATATGAATCAACACTACAAAACTACAATTTAAAATTTAAAAATACACGAACTTGCTAGCGATTCCAAAGTACACAAAGTTTCTCACCTGATCTGTCAACCACACACAATACGCTCAATCCCAAGACTCCTCGTAGACACTTATCCCTCGACGTACAGCCGACGAGTATCAATTAATTAAGTAACTGATGATTAATTAACCTCGAATTAAAATGACAAATGACAAATGACAAGTGAGTCGGCCTGTGTATGTTTATGTTTATCGATTCAAAACGCGCCCTCAATCCTTCGCAGTCTTTAGTCTCTCTCTGCCCCTCTCAGCACTAAAATGCATATGAAAAAATCTACTTCCCTCTGAATTAAACATTCCCATTCCTCCGTGACCTTCGACCTCACCCCAACGCAATTAAGTAAACACACTTCATCACTTAAGCATCACGGAAAAACACACACACACACACACGTATAGTCTATTGCATAATACACCCTATATATACTCCATACATAACACAGTCCCATAAAACACACGTACTTAAGTTCGAGGCAACATGAGACACACATGCAGAAAGTCCCGAAAGAGTTGCAGTTCCAGTCCAGTTGAGTTCTCCAGGATTTTTGTCCAGTCTCTCAATAGTACACAATAGTTTAGTTGATCAGGTCTCCTTTGTCTCCTGCGGCACCTCATCACCCGAACTCATCACATCCTTCCACTCCCCTGGACAATCCTCCGCCTTCTCCTCGTCTTCCAAACACTTCCGGCTCCTTCCTTCTTCTCCTTCTTCACTTCTTGGCTGATTGTCCAGGCCGGAAGTGCTTCTCATCATCTTCTCCCTCCACACACACAACCACACACGCTTTACTTAAACCTTTTTACTTTATCCCTACTTCTTCATTCATGAGCCTCACTTTCTCCCAAGAAGTCCCGTCGTTCCAGTTCCCTCATCTCCTTCTCCTCCACAAGCAGCCACTGTCGGCGTGAACTTTGCCTCCCGCATTCCACCCAGCCTTTGCAGAATCTTCGCCATCAACCGACCTGCCAAAAACAACCGAATCTTTCACTTCTCTTACTCGTTTTTTATATACTCATTCTTTTTTATACCCCGATTTCTTACTGTTTCTCGGTGATGAAGAAGACGACAACTGCTCTTGCATCACTGGGACTACTGCTGGACATTGCCTTACAGCACATTCCAGCAGATTCAACACTCCGTCTGCTACTTCCTCGTCTTCCCGGACAAGTCCCTGCGGATACACAGAGAAGAAGACAACACAATGACACGTCATGTACAAGAGGAGGAAGAGATGATTCCTCATTCTACCCGGATAAAATGAATCCCTATTTACCCGGATGAAATTAGCCCTGTGAAGATCCTGGAACTGAATCGACATCTTCCGAATAAACTCCTCTTGGCTTCCAATCACAGACTTCAACATGAGTTCTTGTCCTGAAGCGATTCTCCTTGGGCGTGGAGAATCTCCTCCTCCTCCGCCTCCTCCGGAGACCTTAAGGCGAGGATCGCGACCCTTCATTTCCAATGTCACGTCTCCACAACATTTGCTGAGGTCAATTGTATTTCCCTGAGGATCTGTGAGAGACTCGTATCCACGGGAGTTGAGGGTGCAGAGGAGACTGGAGAGGAACGAGGAGGTGGATTCGTGTGACAGCTGGAGAGATCTGAGGTCACTTGTGAGGGCGTGGATCTTTGACTCCAACTCGGCAGGTGTGGATGGAAGGAGAGCAACTGGAGTGGCTGGAGGAGGAGGAGGAGGCAGAGGAGCTTTTTGACTCAGTTTCTCCAGCTTTTCGACTTTCTTCTTCGACATCATCAGACGGAGACCTGCTTTTTGGTTTTCATTCAGAAGGACTTTCACCTGGTGCTGCAGGGAGAGCACCAGGGATCTCTGACATACAAGAAACACAGTCACGTGATCTACTTAATGACGTTTAATTGCCTTCTTCTTTCCTCACCTTCTGTCCTAACATAAATGTTAAGCTCTTGTTCTCAGTCATTAAGTCGTTAATTCTCCGATGTTCTCGTGCTTCCAGGTTTCTGCATCTTTTGCACGGACCTTCATCCACAACAGCCGAACTCACCTCTGCAGCTGCTGCTCTTACAACAGCGACCTTCGGCTTCTCTTCACTCTTCTTCTTTTCGTTCTTCTCCTTCGAAGACTTCTTGTCCACTCTTGAGGACCTCTGTTCTTCGTCTGTCGTCGTGTCTTCTCCAGAAGCAGACGTTCCTGTGGAAGTCGACGTAACACTTTTCACTTCTTCTTCAATCGTCTCAGTACTCCCCATTGTTGCAGCAACTTTCTCTTTCCCTTTACTCCTACTTCTATTCTTGCCGTTGCTGTTACTTCGTCCTTTCTGCTTTGTTGCCGTTGGAGGAGGATCCTGTCTCCTAATCACAATCCTCCGAGGCTTTGCCTCCTTCACCTTCACAGCCGTCCTCACTTCCCTCGGCCTGGGAGAGTCCCTAAGATTCGTCCTCTGCGGAGCCTGCGGTTCTTGTCTCACCAGAAAAGGAGCCAGAAGACTTTCCCTCGTGACGTTCTTCTTCAGCGAATCCTTCAAGGCCTCCAAATGCAACAAACTCTTTTTCGTCTCTTCCAACGGCTTGGAGATCATCGAGGATGTCACCATTTTTGACATAAGCGACGGCCTAAACGCTTCCCTGCTTCCCACTTGACGTGGAGACTCGACTTCCACAAGTTTCTGGCACCAACAAACAACATTGAAACTGTCATTCAAAAGCCTCCCACTTCATAGTAAAAAGTAAAAGCCGAAACCACTCAGGAACTCACCCCGTACTTCATAATCCACTCCTTCTGCTTCTCACTCGCAGTTTTCGGCCTTACCGGCGACTTGTTCCTCTTCAGGTCAGGTCCACTTGACCTCTTCCTTTCCACAACACCTGCTGAACTCACCTCCTGCTTTCCTGCAGACAAACCAAACCAAAATCAATCGATACAAACTGACACTCTCAATCTGAAGGATCTGAACTTCTCATCATCACCGCGTACTCTGGAGAGGAGAGTGATGAGCCGTGAGATTATCTCCTCCTCCTCGGGGACTCCTCTTCATCGTCGCCGTCGAATTTTTCATGTCACCCGTCTCAAACTGATCTCTCCTTGGCGTGTTCGACGTGACCTGACTCAACCCACCTCCTCCAAATCTCCTGGGACTCCCTGACGAAGAAATAGTCGACCAATCCTCATTGCTGCTACTCGACTTCTGTCCTGGAGAGTGAAACAACTTCCTCACACTCAAAGAACTTGTTCCAGCGATTCCAGCAGCAGCCAAAACATGCGGAGAGCCCCGATTGGGGTAAGATGAGATTAGTGCGTGACCTCGTCCTTGCTGACCCGGTCCTGGAGGTTTCCCCCTTCCTGTGCCCTTCAATAGATTTCCAACTGGTAGCGACCTTCCCGGAATCCTCGGAACCAACGGAACCAAGTGGGACACATTATTAGTTCGCTTCATTTTCCCCGAAAACCCGAAAAACCGAGAATAAACTGACGGAGAAAAGCAGAGAAAGCTGAGTGATTTCTTCGACCAGAGAGAAAGAAACACAAGTTTCCGTGGGGAATGTGAGACTCCTTCCATCTTTCGTTTGTGGCGGGAAGCGCCCTCTCCCGAGTTCTCCTCTCCTCGCCCACCACAGCCGCCCATCTCCCTCCTCAACACAAACAACTCGGGATCTCCGCCGGCAAACAAGACGACGAAGCCAAGTTTGCATCCCTCAAAATTAACTAATTGTTCCTTTAGTTAAAAGTTGAAACGTAAATGCTGGCTAAGTTATTGTTCATTGTTAACTGTTAAGTTTGACGCATTGTTATCCCATGGCGGAGTGAGTGTGACCGTCCTTCATTAACTTGTCGTAAAGTGACGTAGTGTTGAGTGTTGGTGTTAAGTGCATGCGGGAGTTAGCTTTATATTTATTGCGCGTGAAGTTAAGTAACCATGTCGAAGATTAACCTGTGACCTCAGAGGACTTCAGGACACGCTGAAAGGTAAGAAGTTCTTTAGAACGTATTTTGGATTCATGGAATAAGCGGAGAATGAAGGTCTAAATCGTGTAGGATGATGGACGAACCAACAGAGACGATGGAAACATCGCCCTCCCTGGGGGAGGTCCCTTTACCCCCTTCGCCCCCTTCAGAAGAGGACATGATACCAATGCCACCAACAACAATTCCTCTTCCCCCAGATTCATCATCGAAATACTCCCCTTCGCAAGTAGACGACGACCCTGGAACGTCTCCATCCGAGTCTCAGGTGACATCCTCCTCCATTGCGACGATTCCCCTTCCTACGCTCTCAATTCCAGTTGGAGAGCCTTTGGTGTCGTCTTCATCAGCCCATCCTCCCTCCAGCTCCCCTCCTCAAGTTCCTCCGCCCCCAGAAAGCTCCAAGAGCTCCACAAAGCAATCAGTCTTGAGTGCTGCCCAAGCTAAAAAGCGACTCCAGGCGTTTTCTGCTTTAAAAGCTGCTCAGCAAGCTGCGCCAGTCGCAGCAGCGAAGAAGGGAAGTCCTCTGAAGGGAGTCACGGTCTTCAATCCCTCCAAGAAGAAAGGCGAAGAGCGACTGGAAATCGAAAAGCTTCGAGAAGAAGAAGAATCCCTCAAGCAGCAACAACATTACCACAAAGCAATAGCAGAGGCGAAGATTATGAAAGAGAACATGGCCAAAATCAAAGCTATCAGTGAAGGATCTATTTTGCAAGTTTCTGGGGTCGCTATTGTCAATCCTACCGTCAAAGACGTTCACAGGAGTTCTTCAGGAGGAGGAGAAAGGAGTAGCTGCGCAAAGGTGCTAAGTGCTCCTGACGGCTCGCTCGTCCTTACGCCCATGCCTGTCGTTGGTGGCTTAAAGGCACCCCTCGTTGAAGAAGAAGAGAAGATGAAACCTCCGCAGAGCAGAAGACGAAGATCGAGTAGATCGAAGTCACCTAGTCCCTCCAGGAGAGGCAAAAGGTCACGAAGCAGAAGTCGCGAGGAGAGACGGCGGAGAAGAAGCAGTCGGTCAAGGTCAAAGGAAAGGGAAAGGTCGGGAAGTCGCAAGGAGAAGGACGGCAAAAGAAGTCAAAGGTCGAAATCACGAGAGAAGAAGAAAGAAAAAGAAAAGGTGAGGAGAGACTTGTCTCGCAGCGCTTCTCCAATCTCTTCTCAAAGTAAAGTCAAATCTCCTTCTCCAAAAAGGTAAGCTACGGAATTTTTATTTCATATTCAGTTTCTATTCTGGTTCTAGCTTCTATTTTTAATAAGTTAGTCTAATTGTAACTTTTTTGTGACCTCCAGGTCAAGGAAGAAGTCCAGAACTCCGCCTCCATCCACAGAAAAGAAATCCAAGAAAGATAAGGAGCGTCGAAGCCGCAGCAAAGAACGGAAAGACAGGAAATCTTCTCCAGACCGGAAGAAGAAAAGTCGACGATCACGTTCCAGGTCGTCATCTCGCGTCTCCTCGTCGAAGAAGGAAGAAAAGTCCAGTCGCCGTTCAGAAAAGGACGACAGCTCCAAACGTCGCAAGCAGAAAGAAGAAGAAGAAGTCGCCGCTGCTGCTGCTGCTGCCGCTTTGGTTGCAGCTGAGGAAAAACGTCGAAAGCAAAAGGAAGAAGAAGAAGCTGCGCTGGACAAGATTCGTTGCGCTCGAATGCCTGCTGATTGGACAGAATACCTCAAGTACGCATATACACCCGATCACGTGCGGCGTCTCTGGCTGGCCCAAATGTCCAGGTAAGCTGAAAAAACCTCGTTTAGCTTTTTCTTGCTTGTTTCGTGTTCGTGTCTCCAGGAAGGTTTTATTTTGTAGGAAGAAGAGGGGTCGTCATTCCTCCAGCCACTCGAGTGACTCCTCAACTTCAGAGAAACGAGGAGATGCTCCCGGTTTGTCTGATCCTTCTGGATTGACAAAGGCGCTGGAGAAGCCCATTGAGTATCCTCCCAAGGAAGATTCTTGCGTTATGGACATCCGTCCAAGAAGTTCGTCTCCAGGAGGTCTCAAAGAATATCCTGCGTTCCTCGTCAAGCACACAACAATAGCAAAGCCATCCTTGCCATATGGAATCAATCCATTTTCTTTCTCTGGTCTTTACCTTCAGCGACAACAAGTTCTGGACAAGGAGGGTTCCAAAGTTTTGGAAGGTATGAAGCCAATTTTTGCTGGAAGTGGTGAATCCACCATCGCTGCTACCAGCAAGAAAACTGCAGCAACGTCTCCAACACGAAGTGGAGGATGGTTTGCATCAACAGGCGCTGCGTTTTGTCCTAACGACGCTTCGTTCTCCAAGAGAGGAAGTGGAGGAATTGTCATTTCCCATTTGTACTCTGATGAAGAACCTGAAGAAGAGGAGGAAGAAGAACAGACAACAACTACAACGACGCCATCTCCTCTTCTGAGGCCAAAGAAGAAGGAGGAAGTCGAGGAGAAAAAGAAAGACAAGAAACGGGAAAAGAAGGATAAAAAGAAGAAGCGGAAGAAGGACAAAAAGAAAAAGAGTACAACGGAGGAAGATGAAGACGAAGATCTTCCTGATTCACTCGACTCCGCTCCGTCGCCTCTACTGAAGGCTCGTTACGAAAGCCAATCATCTAAACGAGATAAGGACGGAGATAAAGGAAAGAAGAAGAAACGAAACGGAGAAAGTTCTTCGGAGTCTTCTGCAGCTTCTGAGACCGAAGGGAGTTCGTCCAGCGCTGGAGAAAAGAAAAAGAAGAAATTGAAAGTTAAGGAGAAGCCGGAGAAAGATAAGAAAAAGGGTTCCAAGAGGAAAGAAGAAGAGGAAGACGAAGAAATGGAGTTGGAGGAAGAAGAAGAAGCGTTTCCTCTGGAAAAGGACAGTGTCGCTCCGCCTCCAGTTGCAAGTCCTCCCGTAGTGGCAGTTCCAATTGTGGCTGCAGCTGTTGACAAGAAGAAGGAGAAGAAAGCAAAGAAAAAGAAGCGGAAGAAGGACAAGAAAGCAGGAAAGCACAAGGGAGGAGGATCTTCTGATGAGGAAGACGAAGAAGAGGATCAGAAAAAGAGGAAACGAAAGGAAAAGGTAACGAAGAAAAAGGGAAAGGTTGCAACGAGCAGTGGAGACGAAGATGAAGAAGAAGAAAGTTCTGCGGCCGAGTCAAAGAAAAAGACGCGTAAGAACAAGAAAAAGGATAAGAAGAAGGAGAAGAAAGTGTCTCCAAAGAAGAAAAAGAGAAGTTCTTCAACTTCTTCTTCATCTTCAAGTGAGGAGGAAGAAGAAGAAGACAGTTCCTCTGGAGAAGATAAGAAGCGCAAGAAGGGAAAGAAAGATCCTCCAGAACCTCCTCCTCCTCCTCCTCCAGCACCTCCAAGTGATCGGAGGAGAGATCGAGGAGACCGAGGAGATGGACACAAGGATTCCTCCGACAGATCTGGACGAAGAGATGACCACCATCATCGCAGAGATCATCGCAACAGTGATCGCAGCAGCCACAGAGATTCTTCTGGAAGACGAAGAGATTCTTCTCGGGAGCGAAGACGTCCAGAGTTACCTGAATTTTTAGACCACTTCGAGAAATCAGCTGAGGATACTTTTGCTAATCTCCTCAGTGACATTGGAGTGAAGAGGTCACCTCAGATATCCGTTGCAGTGCGAACATCTCCTCAAGTAACTTTCATTGCAACGTCTCCGATTATCCGGAGAGAAGAAGACGAAGCAGCAAAACTTCTCAACTCATTTGCAGATGACGACCTCATCATGAAAATCATGGAGAATAAAGACTTTGATTTGTTGACAACTTTGTCCGACAAACCTCCTCCTACGAAATCGCAAGTCACAACGAATAAACTTGTGCCAAGTTCTTCGAACTGGAGCGACGACTCTGAAGAGGAATCATCCAGCGGCGTAACTGCAACTTCAAACAAAGCATCTTCGTCAGGTTACTGCACCGAAGACACACCGAAAGAAACTTCACTGGCTGGAGATGACGAAGACGGAGTTTCTTCTTCGTCCGAAAGTTCATCTTCATCCTCCTCCTCATCCTCCAGTGATTCTTCGTCTTCTGGAACTTCCTCATCCTCGACATCAACTTCATCCTCTTCATCTTCAAGAGTCAGCAAAGACGACGTGTTCTCAGCAGTGATGAAGCAGATAGAAGAAGTTGAGAAGACAACTGGAGGAATCCTCCTCGGTCTCGAAGAAACCAACATTGAGAGTCTGATTAACCAAAAGACTGAAGAGGAAGAAAGGAAATTGGAGCCTGGAGTTACTAGTGCAATTGGAACACCAGAAACTAAACAAATTGTCACAATTGTAACTCCCAGAGAAGGTCATCCTCTTCCTGTAACTCCTGGAATAATTCCTGGAGAACAAGAAGCTCTGAAAGATCATCCACAACAACAACAGGGACAACTCGTCATTCCTCATTCGCCTCTTGACGAAGAAGAATTCCTTCGAAGACGACGACAAGAAGAAGAAGAAGAACATTACCACCGAAGACGTCACCACAGATCTTCATCTCCTCAGCTGTCTTACGATTCCTCGTCAGGAGAAGGAAGCGTTGGAAGTCACCACAGAAGTCGTCATCATCACCGTCACCATCACCGTCATCACCGACGCTACGAAGAAGACGAGTACGTCCGTGACCGTGAGCATCACCACAGACACCATTCTTCTCGAAGACATTCTCGGGAGATCCGAGAGCGAGACGACGATTCTCCCCGAAGTAGGAGATTGTCCAGGAGATCTTCAAGATCCCCGAGAAGCCACTCCAGGTCAATTTCTCCTGGAGGACGACGCTACAGATCTTCCTACTCCAGAGGATCAGAGCGTGAGCGTCGTCACCGAGAAATCTACGACAGATACGAAAGACGGGGAGATTATTCGCCCGAAGCCAGTCGAAGACGTCGAAGTCGAAGGTCGCTTAGTCTGGAAAGACGAAGTGATAAAGATTGGGCCGTTGGAGAACGCCTCCCATCGTCTCCTCCGCTCCAGTCTAACGTTGCTGACTCGACGATAAGTGACGCTGAGTTAGCACAGCAACAAAATCTTGGCGGTAGTGGTTCTTACTATGGTGGAAATGGAGGTCTCTACTCCTATCCGATGCCGTACCCGCCTCCTCCAGTTGGAAACCTCTCAGCTCCTCCTCCAGACTTCTTCAATCCACAGCATCCACCTCCGTCGATGTTTGGAGGATACGGAGGCATCGGATTCATTCCTCCAATGGGTCCTCCTCCAGGAGGAGAAGACGGTTCCAGCCCACGGCGCCTGTCGCTTGATGAACGACTGGAAATGGAAATGGGAATTAAAGTTCCGAGGGAGCAGAAGAAATCCCAGCCTTCTGTGCAGCAGCAACCAACGCACAATGCTTATGGAGCTCAGGTATGAATTATGAATTTCCAGATTTATTTTGAATTTTAATACTTTTTCGAATTTCGAAATGGTTGGGCGTGTCTGTTAATATTTTGGTGCTAATTGTCCTTATTTTGTGTTCCAGGGGCCGTACTACGAAGGAAGTCACTTTGTTCCAGGCGGAGGAGGCGTCCGGAGTTATCAAAACCTCCAGAACATCACAACCGTCGCTCTTCAGCCGTCTCCACCAACTCAGCCAAGCTGGACAACTGGAAAGACCGAACCTGCTGTGGGAGCTGGAGCTACTGGACAATCTGGAGTCTCTGCCGCTCTTCAGCAGCCGAGGACGCAATGCATAATTTCTACCGTAAGAATTCAACCCTCTGCAACTAAACTGGATTATTTAATTATTAATTTAATTTTTCTTTCTAAATCTCAATAGTTAATATTTTGATAAATTTGTAATTTTTGATTGACAACTAATTAATGGATTGATTATATTTCCAGGTTGGAAACATGATTCAAGTGACACCAATGGAAATTCCCAACGGATCGTTGACTATCAGCGCCAGCGTTGAGTGGACTGGAGGAGCTAACGCAGACAAGGTGAGTGTTGTTTTCCTGTGTTGGAATCTTTCGTAGATTAATTACTGAAGGTTATAAAATAACTATAAACTTGACAGAGTGGACGACGAGTGGTGACTATAAAAGTGCCAGTGGTGCCGTTCACGATGCCTGTGGTGACTCCTCCGCAGCAGCCTCTCATGGAAGGTCCTCTCGAGCAGCAACAACAATTCGAGCAGGACGCAGAAGCTGCTGTCAAGGTTAAGGATGCTGAACGAAAGAAGCGCCGTGAAGAACGGAGACAAAAAAGAAAAGCGGCTGTAGCTGCAGCTGCTGCTGCTGAAGAAGAAGCTGTTGCTGCTTCTCCAACTGCAACAGCTACTGAAATTGTCAAAAATACAGAAATTCAAACAGACGAGGGTTCTCCAGTAGTTACCGTAAGAAAAAGAAAAGAACACCGATTGCTCTTGAGGAATTTATCTCTTTTCTAGCATGTGTTTAACTTGTTTACTTTAAGAATGAGATGATAACTTGTTTTTGTGTGTCTTAATTTGCAGGAGGAGGTTATCAGCAATGCAGAAGAGTCAGAAAAATCTTTGAAGTCTGATGAAGTCAAGTCAGAAGACGTCGTTGGAGAAGAACGTCCTCCTGCGCACGAAGAAGAGAAGATAGAATCTTCAAAGGTAGGAGTAGCGTCTCTTCTTCTCGCCATCATTCATCCTTATTATTACTGCTGTCTGTTGATAACCTGTACGGAAATTACTATGTTGCTCTCATTGTTGTTGACACCCTCCTGGCATTTGTTGTCCAGGAGGATTGAAAAACCATTTTTGTTGGACTCGTGTACTTGTACCGTGTAGTAATGTAGTCAGTTGTATTTTGAGCTTAAGAAGACTGTTGCATTTATAATGACGGAATAAATGGGGGGCCAAATGAGGTTACCCCTTAAACGTCTCTACATCTCCGCGTCTCTCTCTCATTCTCCATTCATACGCACACACACACTCTCGACTTAAACAAGTTGAACGCGTTCATATTCATTCACGATAATCGTCCATTCACGATATCCAAAATCCCATTTGATTCGTTCATTCATTCATTTACACTCGCAGATATTTAAAAAATCTGATTTTTGATATGGCCATTCATCATCCCGCAAAAATCATTAGAATCGTCAGGCCGTTTTTCATACAAGCGATAATTGTTTTATTAAATCATGTGCGTGTGTGTGAGAGAGTGAAATTAATGAGAAAGAGAGAGACGCTGCGCTGCAGTAGAAACTTCAAAAATATGAAAAATGAAAGTCTAAAATGAGATTACAGAATTATCAGTTTGTTAAAATTCCGATTTGTATTTGATTTGCAGAAAGTCGTCCTCGCTGACGTCGTTCTTGGAGAGGAAGCCTCTGAAGAGTTTAAACTTCATGAAGAAAAGAAAGACGAACAAGAAGGAAACTCTGAGGAGAAAATGGAAGTAGACTCTGTCGTCGTCGATGACTCGAAGATTGAAGATGAAACGAAGTCAGGCGAAGCAGCAGACGTTCCTGTTCCTTCTGCGACTGACTCCGAATCGACTCCCCCAGTTGACATCAAAGAAAGCAGAGAACCGGAAGGCCTTTCTCCCGAGAAGCCAAAGAAATCTTCGGACAGAAAACGCCGGAGAAGAAGAAGTTCTTCGAAGTCATTCACCATCGTTCTTCCTCTTCCTCCGCCGCCTGAGAAGGGAATTTTAGTTGCTGCTGGATTCAGGTGAGAATTTAGCAGTAGAAAATCTTAATGACTACTCAGACACACCTGTAATTAATTAATTAACACTTAAAATCGCCATTAACTCTCCAGAGAACGACTCGTCATGCTCGAAGACGCAAAGAAAGGCGTAAAGTTCGCTGACGGAGTCAATCCCGGTTACGGAACTGAATCTTCAGACGGCGAAGAAATGCGTTCACCTCCTCCTCCGTCTCCTCTCCAGTTAGAAAAGCAAAAGCTGAAGGAACTCAAGCGTCGAAAACGGGGTAAACAGTTGTCTACGTCTCCGAAGTCTCTGAAGTCTCCCAAATCTGGAACAAAAGAACCAGAACCGATTCCACCCGAAGTATTTCCAGAAGCCGACGTAGTCGTCGCCTCCGCTGCTCTGAAGGAAGTCAAGAGTGACCTCAAGAAGAAACGAAAGGAGAAGAAGAAGACGATAGAAATTGAAGACGAGTCAATTCCTCCACCGCCAGCCTCTCCGTTTCCTTACTGCCATCCTGGAATTCTCTACCAAGTCTGTCCTCAGTACGCAGGTGAGTCTCACTCCAAAATCAAAATTTCTAAAAAGTCTTCCCCCTAAAATTATTAATCTAAAGTCTAAAACAATTCTGTCTCTTTCTTTGCAGTCCTATACGCTCAAGTCCTTGCCGAAAAAGGATTCGACATAGTTTTCCAAGGAACGAGTCAAATTCCCGACGAACTTGTCGCTTCGGCGGGTCTCTCGTTGTCTCCAGTCGC
>JAQGBV010001003.1:0-19134 GCA_034698685.1 Isotomurus pseudopalustris
ATAATGTTGCATCCGGTTTCATTTTTTGTATTGAACCTAGTTTTACCGGCAATTTCTCATCCAAAGTTTAATCCCAACGTCAGATCTCGCCAAGCTGATGACTGTATCAGAGACGAAGAAGTTCCTTTCACAACAAAATGGCCACTGCTGGAAGGAATGCCAGGAACATTCATATCCAATCTAAACTATTATATAGGATTGTTTTCAGAGTGCTTAATTCATATCTCCAATTACCAGGGAGTGGACTTTGAACACCTGCAGACACCGTTCGTATTGAGTCGCTATGATACATTTGCAACTTGGGGATGGAAGTCCAAAAAACGGACTAAAATTCTTTACCGAACAACAATCGAGAAAGTTCCACCAATTCAAGAACTACAAAATTTCACAGGAAAATATCCACAAGCTCTCTTCATTGATAAATCATTAAAAGCTCGATGGCACTGCCACGCGAAATTTGACTTGTTTTATCCAGAGCTAAAAGATGCCGTACACTTTCACATGTTCGGAGGCAATTCATTAACTCCAAAGGATCCCATAATATTCGGACCACACACAAATGGCCGTTACTTTTCAAAAGGTCAGTTTGAATGTACAAATGTTTGAATACCGTGTATTTTATGTTAAAAAACGTAAATGATTTCAGTTAAACTTGACCCTCCTTGGGACTTCCATATCCGGCCTGCTTATAACATTCTCGTTGCATTGCCAAATTTAACTCATGAAACACTTCGACTTTGGATCAATGAAAACTTTGAGTCTTATATGAATATGAATTCTAACGTTCTACTGAAATTGACAACAGAACCACTTGGATACTTTCCGTCACGACCACATTTAAACAGAATTAGGATAAATTCGATTCAAGTTTACTGTAAGCTATGCGATATATGCTTAACAATTTTCAAACCCGTGGACTCAAATCCAGAGCTGCGACGGATACTTCAAGGAAAAACAAAGCAGTACACTTCCCATTTGTGGGATGGTAGTGGTGTGCACTTCAAACTCAAAAGTTACAACCCAAATACTTTTCCTAAGTTTACATTGAGGAATTTTCAGAAACTTAAGGATTCATCTGTAAAGATGTTGTTCTCTTTATCGAGAGAGTTCCTGCAATCAATATCATGGAACGCCTCCATAATATACAGATCACAAAAGTGCGCAGAATCTCATTCTAGCAAACCGTATAGACCGTGGAATGTCAGTAACATAAAGTCAGCTGCAATACACGTGCACCGGTTGGTTCCAGAGATTTACTTGGAAGCCAGTTTAAGCCCAAGCACTTTGACATATCACATTGAAGAGTTTACGTTTATTTGTTGTGGTGAGCCAATCTCGGAGTATCTTTCATTTGTGGGATTCACAAGTTGCTTTGACAAAACAAGCTGGATTTTAATCATAATCTTCATAATTATTTGGCCGTTGATATTTTCGTATATTGACAATGAGTTTAATTTTGCTAAATTGCTTAGAGATTCCGAAGCATTATTCTTGGGATATCTGATTCTTCTTGAGCAGTCGCAAATTCGAGCAGTGAATAGAAATAACCGGCGATCTCTGTACGTATTTTGTGGACTAACACTTCTCGCTGCATTGGTTATCTCCAATTCTTACAAGGGATCAAATATTGAACAAATAAATGCGTCTTTTAAAACCATTCCATTTGAAAATTTTGACCAATTAATCGAAAATAAGTTTAAGGTATTAACGTTAGACCATGGCGACGCTTTAAAGAAGGATGAACACATTAAGCACATATACGTATCCTCAAACTCGTCGAAACTGATAGTGTCAAGAAAGAGGCTTGAAATGATTGTTAACTACACTCAGGTGAGTAAGAAGCGGAAGAGATTCTCGCGTCCATTGCATGGAGGTACTGCTTTGTTCGCTGCTACCACTGCGGACATTGCAAAAGTCATTTTTCCTTGCAATCGTACAGCTTGGGTAGATTGGAGAACAAAACTTGTCCCAGTTTTTGAAGATTTATCAAAATTACACGAGACAGATTTGTTTATTGGAACAGAAAACCTTTTCTCGAGGGAAAATGGGTTTCGTTTAAAAAAATGGGCGGACCCAACAATTCCTTTTAAGGTTGCGCAGCTAAAAGTGTCTGGTATTGCTAACTTTTGGATGAAATTGAAAAATGAACGTCCCAAAATCACGTATTCTTTGACGCCACAGAAGTTATCAATTCGGGGAAACATTGTCTCAATTTTTGTTGTTTTAAGCGTGGGTATTATTATTTGCATATTATTGTTAGGTTTAGAATATATTACATTTTTTGTTAATCAGAAAAACCAAACGCCATTGCAAATTGCCGTTTCTCTAAGTAAACGAATACACGAGTGGGTTTTAAAAATCAACATAGCAAATTATTTTATTTCAGCAGAGATGCAATTGAAAAATTTAATGAAGTATACTAATCTGAAATATATAACCAAATTGATAATTATTACAAGTGCAAGGGTTAAGATTTAATTGGGTTGTGTATATTTAAAAAATTAAATCAAGAATGTAGACAAGTCCGTTTGATTGGTATAGCCGGGGAATTTTAATAAAAAAGCAAAGAAATAAGGATAATTAAGTTAAATAGTGCAAATCGATTTATCTTTTTTAACTGCAATACCGTGTACAGATTGCTGTAATGAACAAATTATCGCATAATCTTCAGCTCCTTGTTCATAAGCATTTGGAAATAGACTTACATCTGAGTTAATAAAGAAACATCTATTTTCTGAATAGAGCAATAGAGCAAACTAGCAATGTTCGTGAACACCTAACTTAAAGCTTACGAAGTTTTTGTACACAGCAATTGAGTTTAAATTAAATTCATGGAAACAATACACGAAATAGCTGCCCTGTTGATAGCCAAAAGTTGCTGTAATTGTTGGAATTTTCTAACATTATTTGCCTCATTAAATCCATTGGTAGAGGATTAATTCAAGCTGTAGTGTACAATTCCCTCGCCACTTCCTGCCGTATTATCAATACTTCTACGGCAATAATAAGCAGTTAGATTAGCAAGAATAACTGGACATGAATTATGAATGTAGTATTGATTTTCTGTCAGTTTATTGATAAACAGTTTTTCCAGGAAAGGATGTTGGATTTCATAAAAGAACTTAGATATGCTGTTGATATAAAACTTCGGAGGTTATTCGTTCATATTTTTTGTTATTCCGTTTGACGGCAGATGGCATAAAAACCTACTCTCTTTGAAATGAAATCGGCTCCCTTGCTGAACACAAGAATCTAAATAGCTTTCAATGTAAATTAGTAACTAGTTTGAATAAATACTCAGTATTTAATAAAATGTATCTTTATACGTTTTTCATATTTATTTAACAGGTTTATGTTTATCCGTTGGTATTCTATTACTGTCTCTTTTAGTTACTATTATTTGTACTGTGTTTGGTTCATTAAAAGCAACGTGGTCAATAATCGTCTTCATTATTAAAATCCGCGTTAATTCGTCAACGAAATATCTAGAGCCAAGCTTCAACTCAATAAACTTTAACGCTTTGGTTTACTCTGGGAATGTAGCAACTGTTATTCATCATCAAATCTTTGGTTTTTTGTAATGAGGAGGCTAAGATTCGGATTCGGATTTGTAGCCACTACTATCGCTATAACGCTTAAAAGCTTGGGATTGCATTTTTAAAGAAGGCGAAAGTTGCAGAATCAAACTAGATAATATAAATAAATAATAAATATAAACAATAAAATTGGATCTCAAAAACCTAAAAACTCTTACAAAATCCTGCATTAATTGCTCTACTTTGTGTAATTAGAACAAGTGAAATTTTCCGTATTATCTTTGATGTCAAATACTAATATGTGAAGACAAATTCATGTGTGATAAATTTCATGAAAATTTGTGACAACATCCTTGCATATTTGTGACCCGTTAAATACATCCCACATCTTGAAACACTTCAAAACGCCAAAACATCTTAAAAGTCTTCTTGTCCTATGTAAACTAGAGTACGATTAGACGAATGGTCCATAATGCAAGAATTCGCTTACAAATTGTCTGGGCTAAAGAGACTGCTTGGCATGAAGTTTATTTCTCAAAGGATTATCTCAAGTGTAATATCAAAGCAGTAGACTTTAGGCGTGAGAGTGATGTGAACCGGGTTTCTCGCGAATGTAAGAATAAACCGGAGTTTTGAAAGAGGGAATCGGAATTGTTTCTGTTGTATTTATTAGGATAGCCTGCATCATATCAGTTTGCTTTGTAGGAGAGAGTTGATGTCAGAAATCAGTTATTTAGTTTCAGTTGTGAGAATATCCAAGGAACTCGAGGCTAGGGAATTAAGGATGTACGACCCAGAATCGATGTTATGGAGAATATAGAGGCTAAGGTTTTACAACCCTCAGACTTAACCCATGCGGTTAACCTGAGCGACCAGATCCTATCAACGAAAGAAATCTTTATTTGAACTTAATAAATCCGAAGAATAATATTGCGGAAAAGGAAAAATGGTGATCAGATTTATGAAGCTTATTGAGTCCCAGAGAAAAGCAATTGAATGTTAGAAAAATTCGTAATCACTTTGAAAGAGTATCAGACTGGTTTGTTTTTTATCTCAACATTCAAATGAGATTATCTCATTAAAAGACTTCTAACATAAAGGATGAAACTGAATTCACAGCTGAACATTGCCCAATAATTTCACATGTGTTTCCCTTGTTTGGTCTGCAATTTGCAATCCGTCATCAGTTGCACTCCATTGTGGGTTGTAGATTAGCACACGTATCGTATTTGGGTCACCTTCAAGTGTAGAGTGTTATGTAGGACATAACCCAGTTACGAAATTACAAAACATTCGAAATTAAAAAACATGAAACTCCAGGAGGCGAGGGCTCCACTGCACTGAATTATTTATTAAAAACCATCTTTGCCATGAATAATCGTCTTGACGGTCGTTCGTGCAGGCTTATGAGGCTTAGGCGTAAATTGCATGGAAAGACACAAAGCAATAATACGTAATGTTAAAAAACCCACTCAAGTGCAAATCTAAAGAAGGAGTGCAAACTGTGTGCTAAATGTGTAATATTGTAGGGAAATAGTTGTAGCATACTTATGGCGAACTTGTGACCTTATGGGGTCAGTGAGAGTGGTGAAATGCGATATAATTGGATTTTCACTTATGTAGCTGTAATTTCTCACTACTTTCTAATTTTTCCGGAGCCACACCCCCTGAGAGTATACTTGAAATGTCATTAATGATCGCATTAGCTTGATAACCAAGCGTATGTAGATGTAGGTGTTGTGTGGCAAATAGCGTTGCAATAAAACTGTCACATTCACGAGAAAGCCAACTTTAATATAGAATCCACTTACAGTTGTTTGATAACAAAATGTATCTTGAAATCTTGAAAAAACTGTAACATTAATTTTAGATCATTCATTAAAATCGAAATCGCTTTCGATACCAAAAATGGCCAACCAGTATGAAATTTGTTTGCAAACTGGGGAAATTGTAATGCGAAAACGCTTACAAAGATTTTGTTGGACACATTCGGTTAGCGAACATCAAAAATCAAAACATTGTTATTTAGTCGATGAAAACGAATGCATTCTTCGTTGCATATGGTGGACTGAATAAAAATGCGTATACTTCTTTATTTGTTGCAAAATGGTTAGCTTTTTCGGTACAAGCGTATCACCTCCAGAATCTGCTTGACTTGGTTAACAACGTGTGCAATTGAGGCTGCAAATTTTCTTATACGAATATAAAACTTTGAGACGAGGAGACGTGCATCAAAAGTCTCGTAATTAAATACTGCGGACGAAATCACTAATCCTGCTAACCAAGTAATGAATATTGGTAAAAGACTGGTGAGCAGGAGTACACTGTTTGACTGAATATACTCGAAAGGCTTCAATTTCGCCCTGTCTCTCCTTAATTTTAATCCTTTCAAGAAGAACTCCGTTCGATTCCACAATTCCAAAAACCCTCCGGCATCAAACCTTCGAATTTGCGCTATCGCCTCATTTGAAAACGATGCTTTTACACGAATCCACTTGTAATACAAACTTGCTTTTAAAGGTTCTCTCGTCCAATGACATGAATAAGGATAACTCATGTGCAGCTGTAAATTCACTAACGCACGATTTAGTGCACCGACATTCCCAGCGATCAGTTGCGCATGTTTTAGAGTTC
This sequence comes from Isotomurus pseudopalustris, assembly GCA_034698685.1. Lineage (NCBI taxonomy): Eukaryota > Metazoa > Arthropoda > Collembola > Entomobryomorpha > Isotomidae > Isotomurus > Isotomurus pseudopalustris. The sequence continues at coordinate 6,171 of JAQGBV010001003.1, forward strand.
CAAAATATCTTTCATAAGATTCTGGGAAATATAGCGTACGATTGGTTTGTTCAGACACAGGTCGTAGTGCATACAAGCGATCTTGCGTTTCATTGGTAATCTCCAGTCCTGTTAACAAATCTGAGTCCACCCGCCAATTTTCCATTTTCCTGGAATCACCCGACGTGTAAATCATCAGCAAATATCCGTTGTCAATAACTTCCACAGGACTTTTAAGTCGGATATATTGAAAGGGAACAATAAGATCACTTGTGATCGTATTCTCATACAAGGAGGTGTAAATCAAAGAAAACATTGTTACAAGAGTGTACAGGGTGTTTCTGTCACCAATACACTGCCGTAAAATTGTGAACACTATCAATAGAAAGTAATTGAGAAGCCCAGATGGTGTAAATTGACCTAAAACAATGAAATTGTATTATAAGATTTTATCAGAGAGTCTCCGGTACAAATCACTTACCGTTTTTTTCTAACGTCAAGACGAGAGAAGTTGCAACCACAGTGAGAGCAATGAGTATCCAAACTTCATTCCCAAATGGAGACCACCACGCTGAAAATGTGAATGTGTCCCCTCGACGGGGTATTTTCAGACAATAGACGGCCCAACTGGAGAAACAGTAAATGCTTAAACTGTACGTTGTAATTTGTTTGCTTTCTTCAAGTTTATCAGGACTGCCATCGATTATTCCCCGAAATGAATATTCCAAATGTTCGTAAATATAATACGGTATCAATGTAAAATTAAGAGTAAGAGAAAGATGTTGTGCAATGTAGGCAACGTCATCGCACAGATATTCCCAATTGCGACTAAGGTCTTGTCTAATGTGTGTGCAATCGGTGTAAACGTCGCCCGTGAGAAGTCTAGTTGGGAATCCGATTGGGATATTAAGTTTTGAGACTTCGGTTCTGTCGTAAATGGAGAAACCCCGAGGGACCCTTTTGTATTCCTTCTTTCTTTGATCCAGTATATAATTTGGGAAACGATTGGTGGAACTCCGTCGTTTTCTGCAGTTGATGTAGTGAACAAACATCGAGATTGGAATTCTTTTTAGATTGCGGTCGATAGGATGATTACGGCATTCGAATCTTAAGAGAATGAAAATAGAAAAGCGACCACGCGAAAGAAGACTGTACATTGAGTTTGAAATAAACGTATTCCTGTCTTCATCCCAGTTCACTTCCCTTCGCACGGGTTTCTTCGAATCGACAAGTAGATTTATTGCACACATTTCTTGGAAATATAGAGAAGGCTCAGGTATCAACTGGAATTCTCTTGTCAATTTCCTTACAGTCCAAATGAATTGATTGGAATTTGTAAGCAGAAAACATTCAGCAAGGTCATGCGTTGCCAGATATCTATCAATTATGGTTAGATGGACGGCGCAGGTTCCATAGGGACTCTTTGGCAGAACCAGGTGAGTCAAGTCGCTACACACAACAGAGCCTTTGGTGCTTACGAACCAGGATAAGTTTATAACGGAAAAGATTATAGCAATGCCAGATAACTTGGACTTTTTTGAAATCGTAATGAGAAGTGCTTGAGCAAGGATTTTCCTTGGTACCGTCGTCATGCTCGAGACCGTGTTCTTAAGGATAATAGCAAGCATTTAAAGTTTTGTCAGAATAACATCAGCAGCAGCAGCAGCAGCAGCAGTTGGATATTCGTTTACACTGATGAATATTTTATAATCTACTTAGGCATTGCCAATGCCGAAGTATGACACACTCCTAACTGCGGGCCGTGAAAAAGTCAATGTGTGCCGGATCCCACAAATTTTCGAAAATTCCGAACAGTTCTTTCATAAAAGGATTTTAACTCCTAAAAGCCTCATAATAATTCACCAAAAACCATTTAAACTGCCACAAAAAACTTCTACCTATATTTACACAAAATTGTCTAAATCATCCACACATTACTATTATCCGCTCAATAGCGCTCAATAGGAAATAAATTGTTTCAAAGCGGCCATAATCTACACACAAATTCAATGTTTCCTGCTCCTGGTCTCCTAATGGGATAAGAAATTACGAACAATATTTCGCCAATGCAATATACCAAATACTGGCGGTACTGCATTTTTTCGAGGCCCGTCTAATTTTATCGGAAGCTTGTAATTGGTTTGTATGATTGGAGTTGATATTTGCCGATGAATTTAAATAATTATAGGACATGCATTACGACAAACCAATTGCCTTTTATGTGAACTGTAATTTAGAGTACCATTTCCTGCGGTAAACGAGCCGTTTGCGCTTCGGAATGAAATGTGTGCTAAAAAGCTCTAATTTTCATTCATTACGAAAAATTAATTAAATGTTGTAATTAGTTTTTTACAAGAAGAACATAGAAAGTTGAGATAAGATAAAACAGTCCGTATAAAATATCCACCACACTGAAGTATTATTTGAAACTCATTATTCTTTGAATATATCGTTGCAATATGGAAGCCAATCTAAATAACTTACTCAGCTTGTAAAGAAGTAAATCTTCAATCTACCAATTCTCTGTACATTCTTCCAATAACGGAAAGTTTTTTTGATACATCGGAGTGTTTTCTTTATCATTTTGTTTCGCACTAAAAATGTATTCCCTTCGCAGGTCAAGGTGGCTTTTTAACTTGCAGCGAAGTCGACCGTTTCTGGATCAAAGGTCACAAAAAGGTACCAAATATAAAAAACGGCCTGCAAGCGGATATGATTGGGAAACTGAGGTGTGTCATCTAGGTCAAAATTGAAAGTATGAAAATTAATTTAACGTAGTAGATCGTTAAACAATTTAATGTAACGGTTACCATTAAACTTTTTTAAGCTTTAAGCTTGTCATGTACTGACCCTAGTGACCTCCATTGAAGTATGTGATCTTAAAATACTGCCACAGAGAAGGCGCCTGGAATACTTGAGATTCAAAGCCCTACAAAATGATCGGGTCTGTGAGTCTCCTAGTGTTATTCTAAAAAAAATTTGGCTCGAGAAGTCATACGGCTTGTGTCTTTGTATGTATGACAAACATACGTTTCTGCTTTACTTGAAGTTTAACTTGAAAATGAGGATGTCCAATATTCCACACACAAAAGTCGTTACTTTGTGTCGTGTTTTTGAATGTCTGATGAATTTTAGGAAACTACGCGGTCATTACAATGATGTAAATAGTGAAGGAAAAGCATGTCATCGTAGTTCAATTACAACGCATTTGTTCTCGGGACCAAAAAATGCTTCCAAATCGACTGCCTATTATATGTCCGATTATAATTAAGAAATAGCGGTTGAACCTTAACGAGTTTAATTCAGTAATCGAAGAGTTTAAATTGAGCGCGGTAGTTTTAGATTAAACATTAATTTGGGGTTTTAAATCAAACGGAGTGGCTTGGCCTTTTTTATGAGAAGAGACAACATAATATTTCCTATGAAATCTTTATAGAATTTATATGGGAAATATTAATCCCGGTGACTTGATGGTTTGCCAAGTCACGAGATGTTAATTATTACAGGATCCCTTGCACAAAACTTATGATTAGGATTTCATCTTAAGATTAGAAACATTACTTAGAAATTGACATGCTTTTCTGGTTAGAAATTTAACTTTTTAGTGGAAATTTGCGTATGGTCAAGTAGCTTGGACTTTTGATGGCAGAGACTACTCAACCGTTTTGCTGTTGGAGTGGAATTTTTAAATGAACCTTTCCTGAGCGGTGTGTTTTAATCCAGTTTATATGATTGGATCAAAAGTTAGTTTTAAATTTGATTCTTAACTGTCCTTTTATAACAAAAGTAATGTTACGGAATATGCAGGTATCAATACTGGTCGCCGTGGGAACATTTCGGAGTTCATCTGCGAAGCATCGCTATCGTCAGATTGTTTATAAATTCTGTCGCTTAAACTTGACGGGGATTTTGGCTGGAAGTCGACAGTTCGACTTAAAACAACAAAATCTTCTAGTATTCACCACAAGCTTTGTTTGAAATAAAACTTGATGCAAACTTAACACGAGATGCAATCAACGTAACTTACTGTGCGCAAACTAAGCCATCTTGTTCTCAAAGACCGCACATCAAAATGTAGCGTCAGGACATATGTAGATGATGTTTTAATATCATAGAGTGAAATAAATGTAAAGCAGGCACAAAAACCTTGCATATGTAAAAGCACAGGATGATCTAATTGTTTGCATTCGTACAAATAAGGAACAATTAAAATGACTTGTTATAAATATTCGACACCTTTTATTATAGAACGGATCCTATGAAAAGTATACGTAGGTTTAACTTTTGAGAAATAAAACTAACAAATGATAAATCATATTTTGCAAACATGAATTTTTTTAACACGTATTGATTTGAGAAAAATATTGTCTTGCACTTACACTTTGTGGGCTTTCACATGTATTTGAAGGAGTGAACAAGAGATGCCTACACTTCAATGGATAAAAGAAGAGTGGTTAGGAAGTAGAGAAGCTGCTGCACGTAAATAATGAAAGAGTAACGACTAATGTAAGAGAACGGCTGACCAACTCCAAATCTTGTTACCCAACAGGAACGCGCCAAGCGAAAGACTATAGAATTTCGAACATTCCTTTGTCTTATGTTTGAAAGAAACTCAGTTGCCTTAGAAGAAATTGAAGAGACTAGAAAAATTTCGACATAAACTATAAACGTACTTACTACAGCCCCAGAACCCATAAGGGCGATAGTGACTGCAGAAATTGAAGCTTTCCATCTAATACAAACAAAAGAGCACATTACACCACCAACCAAAATGGCTCCCAAGTGCTGTGTTATAAAAATGTCTGCAAATATTTTGTCGGCAATACGATTCATAACTTGAAGTTTGCGGTAAACTTGTATGCTTTTCAAATCGTTGATACTATTCCGATTAATTTGTAGTAACGTTATGACACTTCGAATGTCAACATGTCTCTTTGATAAGATTGGCTGGGTTACCAGAAATGAAAGCCAAGAATACGTGGAAAACATATAAATCATTGCTACGTTTAGGAAGTAGCACCAGAGATTCCCAATTTGAAGTATTATGAAAAATGTAAGAACTATTAACGGAAGAAATCGAAATGATAGGCTTGGTTTGATTCCAAATGTTTCCTTTAGAAAACGATGAGTGGGTTCAATTTCCTCAATTGCAAACGCGATGCAGTAAGGAAAAGCTATTGCGACTGTGAGCACGCTGCTTAAAAGTAAACATATTTCACTGATCATTGTAACAATTTCAAAACGTGTGTTTTTCCTTTGAGACGTTATGTTGGCGAACAAGTTCTTCAGACAATGCGCAAGTGGCTCTGAGTTTTCCTTATCAAATCCAAATTGATCTTGAATGATAAGAATGATAGCACAATTAATAAATTAGACAAACATTTGTGGGTTTATTAATTAAATTGTCTTACTGGAAAGGGATTTGTCCAATAGCACAAGCGAATTGAATTGTATCAGATGTTGTTGTCGTTTTGCAAGGATACTCATAGACAGTCCCAGTATAAGAGACTGCACAACAACAAATAAACAATCAGTGGCGACAAACATTCTTTCAGAGGAAGTCTTGGACCAGACGACAATATTGAGACGATAGAAGTTTACAATAAAGTAAAAAAGAATGTAGAAAAGGAAAATGATCCAAGCACAGAACTGAGGAAATGACGATGCCTCTAATTGGCTGGTTTTTGAATTCCAAAGGAAAGGTGTGCATTGAGATCGCTGGGAAATATTTTGTCGATATCCGAAGATACGTATCATTCGTTGGGTTATCATTTTAAAGCGTTGAGTTGAGATTCACGAACGTAACTTTAATAAAAATAACCTCAGTGTTTTCTGTGGTAAATGTTTTCTTCAGCAGCTAAAAGTTTGAGCTGGAATCAGAAGGAAATTCACGTAACTTCGTTCGTTTAATTGCTTTCACAGAAGTATTTAAGCTCACCTTAAATAACAGTGCGAGAAATATTCAAGCTAAAAAGGTTGCAGTTTTTTATTCTTTACCTGAACGTAATCACACTCTTATGCACGAGCATGCTTCTACAGAAACGCATGAAGAATATTCAAGTTTGGGAATGACGAATACTTGAGTGATAGAATTTTTTTCAATATAAGTGTAACATACGAGATCCCAAAATTATTTTTGGACAGTTTAATTCCTAATTTGATTGGTAGATCGAATGCCGATTTAATTATTACTAGCTGACACCTTTGTTTTTCTAAACCTTAAACACATCTTCGTAGTACTTGCAAGTAACAATACTATCTCACTTGCTACCTGGTTTGTTTACTAAGCACAAAAGTAAGTATGAGACTTTTATGCTGACCAGGGGAACGTTAATTGCTTTAATTGAAATCAAATCGTTTAAGCCGAGAAAGGCATTACATTTACAACTATCTGTGGAGAATATCAAATGGTTTAATGATTGCTTACAATTAGTTCAACATTAAAGTAGTACAAGTTTCAATTTCGAAGTTTCGAAAAGCTATGATGATTGGCTATGGAAAAGGCAGGTTCCCAAAAATTGTACTTTGCCATGCATTTTTAAAATCGAAAAATTGCCGAGATGCTTAATTCGGATGAAATATCAAAATTGTATGTTTAATTTTTTTGTAATTTTTATGCCAAGGCAAATACAGCCTCATATTAAATGCGCAATAATTTTATGTTTCTGGTAATTTTATACTTCTTTTGCAGTCAATGCAAACGCCTTCACAATGTCACTGCCTTGAGTTTTTGGTAATTTTCTATTTTAATTTATCCAAATTCCAAATCTATAATCTATTATTTTTTTGTTCAAACTTTATATTAAGCCAAATTATTTTTTGCTCAATCATCAGTATCAGGGCCTACATTTTCAAACAATTTTCGTTGTAAAAACAAAATGTCTGCATGTGACATTCAGGAATCCCATTCCCAACGCAAAATGGAAGTGTACTGAATGTAATTCAACAACAAGTTACATAAATGTTGGCTTCCTAAATAATTCCAAGTCTTCATAATATATTACAGATTTGCATTGGTAATATTTTAATACAATTAAGCACTAAATGGGCTTAAATACTCCTGTAAATTAAATGACGAATGAATGCTTTTGCAGAAAATGTAACGAAAGACAAGCTAAATTTTCGAATGTGAATATAAATCGCATTATCATATCATCGGCCGCACAACCATTGTTTACGCCAATGAAACAATGACTTTATACTCAAGAGCCAGAAATCAAAATCTTCCTTTACATTTCTAACATTTCTAATAATCTATATGTAAATTATGTTTCAATTTCAAAGGAGTTGCAGAGTGAATAGAATGCTTAAAAGACTCACACACAACTTACATGCAAAAAATGATTCACAAGGTACCACTCATAACTTTAAATAGTATTAAACTTTTATGCGAAACTTTTAAGCCAAATTTTAGAGTGGAATTTTTATAAATTGTGTCTAGTTGGTTAATGTCCGCAATTGTGGTCAGTTCTGGTGGAAAAATGACGCAGTTCTAGATAATTCGCCCTGTTCTCAACGGAGAATGAGTTAACGCGTATAAAGTGTAGAGGAGGATCCCAAGAATCACATTAGAATAGATTTAGCTGAGGCCTACGCAGTGTTGAATAGGATTCACTTCAAACGAGAAAGGAGGCAATGTGAGATCGTGAGATGGACTTATTCTGTCATCCTAGCATACTTAACAAATATCTGCTGCTTGTCATCTTTCCAAGGCATCAAATATTATTGCTGATCTCCAAATTAGCAATTAGTTGACTCAGTCAGTCTGACCTGCATGTTAACCTCAATTTCTATGTAATAGGAGTAGCAATATTTTGAAAGTTTCAATTAAACTGAGCATGAAAATTAAGTGTGAGATCTGTTTGCTTAGATGTTACTGTTACTAGTTGAATGTGCACCGATTCAGTTGAAATTGAACTAGATTCCTTCTCATTTCTTTGATTTGTTTGCATCTATAGATGCTTGCTTGCAACAAAAGAATGAGCCAGCTGGACATGAATTAATATTACTTAAACCAAACTAGACTGGCGTTTGAGGATTATTTCGTTTACTGATTAATTATTCATCTTACTTACCTACGCTAAATTGGCGGGAACGAGCAACCTACAACAACAACTATAATCGAGCTCCTGGAATTTTAATTAATTTGCCATTTAAAATCGAAACATTGCTGAGATAATTAATTTGGATAAAATACCAAAAGTGTGTTTAATTTATTTTTAATTTTTAGGCCAAGGCAAATACATCCTCATGCCTCATATTAAATGCCATACAATTTTATTTTTCTGGTAATTGTAAACTCCATTTGCAGTCAATACCACTAAACGGTCAGCGTGAAGTTTTGGTAATTTTGTATTTTAATTTATTCAAATTCCAAATTTGCAATTTATTATTTGTTAGTTCAAACTTCAAATCAGGTTAAATTATTCTTTGCTCAATCATCAGTATCACGGCCTACATTTTCAAACAATTTTCGTTTTAGAAAGCAAAATATCTTCATGTGACATTCAGGAATCCCAAGTCCAACTGATAAATGCAAGCGTACTTGGATGTAATTCAAAAACAAGTTATATAAATGTTGGCTTCCTACAGAATTCCAAGTCTTCATAATATATAAAAGTGATTAAAGATGGGCTTTTGTACTTTTTGGTACACTTGTAGATGTAAAAATCCGTCTGAAGATAGTTAAGGTTCACGCATTCCTAAGGATGATTCTCTACACTCCTTTCGAAAACAAATTAGCCAGAGATTCTTTTTATTAAGTGAAAATCGAGTCTGGGTGCCGTCCTCTTGGCAAATTCGTACAGTGGAGTGTTAATGTCCAAAATCATGTCACCCTTTGGCACAGAATCTGTCGATAAGTTCTCTGAGCTAACAAAGATGCATTACAACTCTAAGTTAGGCCACAAAAACCACGAACACGAAATTATGAAATGTGGAAGAGCTGTGTTTGCGGATGACAATCAAGAAGTGCTGTACGAAATTGAATACTTAAGGAATCATTGGCATCTATTTCTTTTCATGTTGTGGAAAAAATACAACGGGAACCTCAGTATCCAGTTTTTGAAGGTTTCATGAAAAACTCACTGTTCGTGAGAGATGTGAAAGGATTGTTTTTCAATGGAATTTTCTTTCAAGCCGTCATATATTTCGTGTCCCATAACTACTACAACATGTTTAACTACACAAAAGAAAGTTCCATCTACAAAGGGAGTATAGTTAAAGTTTTGACACTTGAAATCACAGCGAAAATTAGAACATTGTTTTACATAATTGCATCTATATTTGCTATCAAATTAATATGAGTAGCAAGTGAATTTTCTGTGTATTACTTATCTAATTAATACAATTCTGTATCTTTCTACTGGAAATTAATAGTGGAGGCTGTTTGTAAAAAAATTATCGATGTCAACACGTTTGTGAAATTAGTGGTTAAAATCTTAAAAGCATTAAAAGTGGAATCCGAGCGTGTCTTTGAAAGTTAAAACTCACTTCAAAATTTGACTTTCATCTTTAAAAGTTTTTGAATTTGACTAAGAATTGTTCATTTCTTCAGTCCAGTGGTGAGAAATAATATTTTTTAAATTTTTCAAACTTGAATTTGTTACAAATATTCATTCACGTGTAAGTAAAGATGACGCTTCGAATAGTGAAACGAAGAAAAAATAACCAGTTTATAAGTTCAATTATTAAAGAGAGTAAAGATTGTAGTTGAATTTCTACAGCGTTATGAGTGAATCTGAGTCATTCTCTGATTTGAGTTTTTCCAAGTAATCAAGATTAGTGCTTATCTCTCAATTGCGCAATCTAGGCAATTTAATTCGATCTCAATTAAACGGAGTCCTTGTAATCTCTCATTCTACGTTATTACAAGTAAGAGGCTTTAAGGAGTTCAAATGAATTAGATAATCTGATCTGTGTACTGTATACACGTTTAATGTCCTGTTCTGAGTAAATCCGATCCAGCTAAAAGCTAATATCTGTAATCCGTCTGCCTTGTATCAGTCTGTGTAATGAGAACTTTTATTTGATTGAGTTGATCTAATAAAATAGGTTAAGTGTGATCAGATGATTTATTTGTGCCCAGTCAAACAGTTTAGTTTAGCATAAACATTCAAGCAGAATGGAAGTCAAACTTTTCACCGCTGTCCTCGTCCTTTCTTTGGCAACACTAACACCAGGAATAAAAGCAGTAAGTATCTGATTGAAATTCTAAATAAAATTTGATATACAAATTTGAATTATCTTCGTTTTTTTAGGATGCGGACGAAGATGAGATTAAAACCAACGACCAACAGTTTATTGTTGACCAACATAAAGAAACGAGAGAACTTGTAAAGTCCGAGGTAAGTGAGACACCATGTGAGAATCGACAAATATCTTGAAAACAAATAAACTTCTTATTGATATTTCAGTGGTACTCATTAATTGGGAGCATGGCCGATTCTTTCAACACAAAATTGGCAGCGATTGAATCAAAAATTGAAAAGTCATTTGCAAACTTACACGAATCTTTCCACGAGATTCGTGAAAATATTGAGAGGAGCGAACAGAAAATTGAGAGTCTCATTTCCAACTTTTCGGAATGCAATTTGGTCCACAAGAAACTGACTGTGCTTGAGTCAAAGTTTATGAATTTAAACGAATCTTTCCACAATATTTGTCACGAGCAGAGTGAATTAAAAAATGAAATAATGGTGAACAAAATCTCCGAGTCATTCAACGGAAGTCTGTCGAAGGTTCTGGTGGAACTTGGAAGTAAAATTGAAGCTATCGAGATGAATCAACAGACGACTACTTGTGTAAAAAATACTCCATTTCCTGTTTGTATTTAAACTTCATAGTTTTTGCAAGAATGCCTAATGATGCGGTGTGTTTTATTCTTCAGTCGTTGGGGAATCAGTCGGAGACGCTCGTTGAAAATAAAGGGAGGATCGACTCTGTCTCTTTTGATGCAGTGGACAACTCATCCCAAATCTCAACCAGCACCCAACCTCCGCCAATCCAGGCAAGCTTTTTATTTCATTCTTTAAAAACTCATTCGTCTCTCCACAAAAACTTTGTCGTCAAAGTTACTCTGGTATTTGGAAAAATGTGTCGATTTCAAGGCTCGTTGGGAGTCAGAGTTTATTTATTGTGGGACTCCAATTGCCAAACTAACTTGTGATTGCGAGTAACTGCGCAAAGTTTATTCAAAGGTCAGGAAGCACTAAGAGATGACGTTAGATATCTGCAAAATTTTCAGCTAGAAATATCACATTGGGATTTAACCAATTAAAGAGTGTGTTGAAATGAGTTACTCTTGCTGCAGTTGCCACGGACGGCGGTTGTGGAGGAGTTATTTGGAGATGCTGGAACTATTGAATTCGATGGACGGGACCATTCGACCTTGAGTCGAAAATTGTGGCTAATCGCTGCGAAAGGAAATGAATACTTTGAATCAATTAGTTTCGTGTTGGAGGAAAATAAGCTTGGTAGCAGTGCCCATCTTTCAGTGTGGGATGCTGGATTTGCGAGTCACCACGTGTACACCGGGTGAGCAATAAATACAGAGTCACTAAATTTGAAAGAATGAAACTGAGACTCCGTTCCACAGTTCTCAGACTGATTGGAGGAAGGAAAGGAGGTTTAGCGTTGTGAATATGCTTGTGGTGACGTTGGCGATGGGGAACTCCTCTTCTGCCGCCCAACCTCCCCAATTCAAACTCAAATTCACCCTCACCAGAACATCAAGTGAGTTGGCGCGTTCTACGGAGGTGATGGCGAGGGATGGGTTCCAGAGTGTCTCCTATCCTCCACACAACAACCAAAACTATCCACTCAAGACTAGCAAATATTTTGTGATGGCTCCTCCACGTGGAAATATTTTCAGGCTGACACTCAAATACTTAGACATTCCAGACTCTCCACCCGACTGCAGTAAGACATTTATCAGAATTTGGTTCCTTCAGGAGAATCCAACTGAGACTAAATTTGTGGAAGTACCTCAGCCCTCCGTCAAATGAGAAAATGTCAAACATATTTGGTTTTGTATTTCAAGTTTGGGGGTTTTTAGGCGCTGTGGTCGTCGTGGGAACATTTCTGAACTTATCGGACACACAACAGTGGCCATTCTCCGGTTCGTAGCAACTGAGAGCGCCACTGAGAGCGGTCGAGGATTTCGACTGGAGGTCGACAATTCCACCTGAGTGAACTCACTCGCCCATTCTTCATCCTCATTTACTTTCTCAGCAATAAATTCTTATTTCATGGAAACGTAAGGCAGAGGCAGCAGTCGACATGTGGAATGTTTATTGTGGAAGGGCGGGTTGCATGGAGTGTCCCTTCGTTGACCTTTTAGGCGTGGTGCTTCGTTCTTGAGGAAATGTCAGAAGGGGAGTTTGCTGATTTTTTTTTGAGAAGAAAAGTCAGGAGACTTGGGGAAGAGGGCAAAAGTAGCCGGAGGGTCTGTTTCGGTTTTTTAGGCGGACTTTATACTTTTCACCGTGTGGAGGTTGCGGAGGGGTTCTGCTGTGCTGGGAGGTTCTCATCCCTCCGTTGAGAAAAGTGAGGCGAGTTTCCCTGGTGACGTTGTGCTGCGGGAATCTCCACTTCCTCCGTCAATTTGTTCACTCACGAGAGCTTCCTTCCAATCCTGGCTCCCCGTCGGCTGCATTCAACTTTTCATCACAAGTCTCTCGAGCGAGAAAACGGACTTTTAGACTGCGTTTCCAACTTATAGTGCGTTTGTATTGAAATAGCAGCTGCGTTCTTATTTCAGCGACCCGTCTTCTCTTTCTCGTTGCTTCAGACAGTCCATCCATAAAACTGGAATTCATCACAGTTGTTCTCTTTCTTGCCTCCGTCACAACAGTTCTAATTGTCTATTTTGACATCCATACAGAAGGTCACAACATTTGATACAGTTTATAGTGTGGACCAAGCATTAATCATAAAACCTTTCTTCTTCAAAAATTACTTCTCTTGCGTTTTGCAAAGATTACAG
>JAQGBV010001004.1:0-19119 GCA_034698685.1 Isotomurus pseudopalustris
CACTGTATAATAGTGGCAACTGTGAGTGTAAGTGATGTTTGATGTGATATATCAATTATTATTTCACAACTGTAGTTTATACAGTGTACTTCAGAGTTAGTTTTACTAGATCGAGTTATATATACTAGGTTCTAGGTGCCATTTTTGCCATTTGAGTTCGTAGCTTACTACCGTAGGAAGGAATGACTGAAATGGGGTTTGAAGACTGCTGTGACTAACATTTATGAATCTTAAAATTAATTTTAATAGCAATGGTTAAATATCTAACTTGAAATGCAAACTCACAAACAAACTCAAATAATATACATTACTTTCAGAAACGCATGTTGTAGTAGTCTGGAACGAAACAGTTAAACGAAACTTTATTAACCAATAAAGACACCTTGTCCAAATTGCATCTTTACATCAATCAACCAGAACCTTCACTCCTTTTTATCTTTTGTTATAAGACTGTATCATTGATGTCACTCCGTCCCAATGATTTATTGGAAATCAGGAAAAAGTTGCTAGGAAATGGAATTTATCAGAGGCAAGAGTTACAAACGGGAACTCCTCAATACAAAATCAGGTGTATCAGAAGGTTCAAAATGATATTCAGGAAGAAGCGACGAGTATGAACGATGCACGAGGAGTGTTCTCAAGTTGGAAGAGGTGGCAAGTGGACACCGACAAATCGTACCACAACATTCCACCTACTTACGATATGCAACATTCGTCTCTTCCAACTCAGCCAGTGATCGCCAACGCTAGTAGAAGCGATCCGGAGTCACTCCGCTGTGCCACACGCAACTGTTCACGTGATGACTATCTTGATAATAACAAGGCATACGTAGGTAACGCATGGAATAATGTAACCCGTCCACACCAACTTGCCTCTTCTACGAATTCGCGATCTGCTGCGTGTCAGTTTTCTCGTTGCTCCAGTTTTACTGAAGGGTTTCGAACGGACAATGAAGAAGATGAACCAAATGATACGCTAGTGTGGGACGCAAGCAGAAAACTGTATCCCATTAGATCCAGAAATAACAACCAGAGACGCGAGGTTTCGGATGATGAACGCTTATCTATGACACTAAGAACTCCATCTTTAAAGCCATCGGATTATGACGGACAACTTGCAGGGGTAGCTCAACAGTTGGAGAGAATTAAAACCACCCAGGATAGTATACTTAGCGAGCTTTCCAATGATATTTCAAGCCTGCAGTTTGAAAATGTGCAGTTGAAGAATACAAATGAACATTTAACGTAAACTCACCTACTCGCTGTGATTCATATTTGTAGGTTGTAGCTTATTGCAATGTGTTCTGTATTATAGGATGCAGAATAGTCACCTGCTACAAGTAATTAATGAGTTGTCACAGGAAGTGGAATCGATGAGACAAATCTTCAGGAATCGGGGCTGGACAGTTGGGATAAGCGGTGCAAAAATTTCTAAGGAAAGGCTTCTCGGCAGATCTCCATCGAAGTCTCTTCCACCGGTGGCTAAGAATAATGGAGTATTCACAGTTAAAAGTAGAGGAAGGAAGGACTTTGATGCTGAGTTTGGTCGTTCCGAAGTAGAAGATAATTTGCCCAATGAAACTGACGATCACTCAGCATGTGAATCTCCGATTCCTGGAGATGATCAAGTCCATAAGTTGTCCAATACTGGGTTGCACAGTTCTAGAACGTCCCATAAACACCGAAGGAGAGGGAGGAGCACTAAGCCTAGTGTAGATGGAAAACAAAGAAGTCGCAAGAAAAGAGAAACAGAATTAGTTCCAGAGGAACCGGAACATGAAGTGGAAGAAGATCAAGGGTGTCTCAAAAAATTATTTACCAAAAAGATCAAAAGAAAGCCAAATCTGAGGAACAATGAATAAGAGAGCAGAGTACAATGATTTATACGAAGGCTTGTGGTCATAATTTTTTGTATTAACTGTTCTGTGTTTTACAAGTCGTTAGTAAAGCTCCAAAATTAGTCAGTAAAAATTGTTCGATTTTCATTACAATCTGCTAGCAGTGTGGCAGTGTCATGCAATTAAGGATCTACACCCCAGCATGGACTGAAGCGTCGTTTCGGTTTGATTTCAGGTCCTTTTCGGCAAGGTTCCGTTTGGTACGGGATGTGAAAATTTTTGAACTTAGCTATTTCTTCACGCAGCTGTCAAGATATTAAGAAGGAATTCACTTTCAAACGCGTTAGGTTAAGCTACATAATACATAGGTAATGAATATATAAAGACTAACTTGACATAAAGCTTCGCGAAATGTCTGATAGCAAACTCGACATTTTCCTTCAGGGTCTAAAGCTTGAGCAGCCTCGTAGGCCTTTCCAAGTTCGTCATGAGTTATGTCAACCTTAGCCAAACACATAAGCCGGGCCAGTTGCTCTTTAGTCATTTCCTATTACGAAATCAACACACAAATTCAGTAAGAAATCCGCGAGTGATTTGAAAAAAAACTTTAAGGTTGCCAACTTTAAAGGCATCTCTGCAAGTGACTCCATTGAGGGTATAAACACTGGGCCAAATGAGACTGTAGGCATCTCCATCATCTCCGTAGTTGGTGAAATCCTTGGTGCTTCGGATTTTACCAGGAACTTTGTCCTTTCGAATACTTGGCATACCGTTCACTCGTTGCTCCTTCAAGACAGTCAGTTCGTTCGGAGGTATACACATGTTTGCTGCCAGATCCGAATAAGTTGTTCGGAAATGAACGCTTCCATTAGTGTGCGGGCAGTAGTAAGGCTTGAGAGTTGTGGTTTTGCAAAAGAACTTGGGGTCCTCGTAGCCTTTGATGAGATCCATAAGCGCGTAGTAGTTGAGTTTGTCACAAGGAGCAGGATGAAAGACTCCAACTAAGGCCAACGCTTCCATCAAATCCTTTTCGCCGAGTGAAATCGGTACGTGATGTGCTTGCAAGACTCGGATGAATGGATCCCAGTCGATGGATCCCACGCATCCTTCATCTACAGCAACGAAATCTTCATACATTTTCTCACTATCTGGACCAAACTCTTGTTTGAATGACTTTCGAACAGTGTCTATCCAGTTTTTCAGATTCCTCATAATGGCCTCTGCCTTTTCAGCTCCAGGATTTGGACATCGATTGAAGATTACTTCCTTTATGAAGCGCTCACTTCTCTCCTCACCCTTCTTACCGTACGCAAAGCTATTAGAGTAAAAAAAATATAACGAGGACATGTTTATTAGTACATTCAACAAATTGTGTTAAAAATCTCGTACTCTTCTCCCATTCGATGACGAATGCAGTTAGGCTCTCTTCCAATTCCTAGCTTATCCAGTCGGTAATCAATGTGGTCTGCGTAAGCTTTGCTGACATACGATGGGTCTGCTTCGCAAGACCTCCAGTTCCCGATGATTTTCTTGCACCACCTTCCTGCGACGTCATTAGGAGTAGGTGTACCAAATGTGTTTGTGCGTTTGTAGGGTAATTCGTAGCTATGAAATACGCAGCACAACATAAGTTATTTTTCATCAAAAGTATGGTGTATATTGTAGGGGAGTTTGAGGTAGAGTTGAGGTACTTTCTGCAGATTTGTTCTCCGGGGTTGAAATCTCCATGAGTCATTTTGTACATTGCCCTGCAGCACTTGGATTCCTCTGCAACCTGATGTCTTGACTTCGGGGGATTTACCAGGATTGCTGCGTTGACACCTGCAGAAGGCAGAGGAATTTATGAATTATGTTTCCTTACGATCGAATAATTAGACAATCAAGACAAGAGTCAACAGAAAATTACTTTTGTCGCTGGGTTTCCCAAAAGCAGTTTCTTCAGGGTCTATATGTGGTGGAAGTCGTTCCTTTTGATCATGAGATTTTCCCACAGGGCGAATTCTGTTCGACTCGTAAACACTTTCTTTGATGTCTTGATCCAGTTGTTCCACCCATCGCTTGGGAGGTGGGCTTATGAGTTTGGTTCCCTGCAAGCATATCGGATATCATTCATTATACTCTTTTTGTGTTAAAACAGTTTGAGGACAATGCAATTTTCTTACAGGAGTAGCTTCATCACTCAAAGCGCCATGAATGAGCTTTCGAGGATAATCTTTATCCTGGGCAGCTCCATAATGAACCGCAGCTTGACCTATGATTCCCAGTGGATATTGACGGAAGCGTCGATCCACACATTGCAATGAATCATCTTGTGGACACCACCGAAAGTTATCCTTCACCAAATTGGAATACATCATTTTGTCCCATAACGCTTGGATTTCAGGGTCATAATGTTTCCGCCTCAAGTCCTGCCACTGATTTCCATCAACATGTTGATAACACGGCTTTTCTTCAATCGCTTTCTGCATTCAAATTCAAAATCAGTCAGCTTTCAGCTAGCCTCTAACACCCAATCTCCATTAAGATTTAATACCAGGCGTTCTGCACAACACTTTTCACATTCGCATTGCCTCTGGTGCATAGTTGTGGCATCGTAACATCCTCCTGGAGCATCCGGGTCATGATTTCCTGCAGTGCAAGCGATAGGAGCGCATAATGAAGGGTTCTAAAGAACCATTAAAGCAAAACTCAATCATTTCTTGTCATTATGAACTTCGGGACTAAGGGCCCATAAAATCTTAGCAGCCCAGATTTGGATAGGTGCCAGGTGCATAGCCTTACCTCACAATAAGCAGGACATGGAGATCCACCCCAACAAGGATCAATTCCTGGCGTTCCAGTTACAGGATTAGCTTTAATATGACTTTTATTCTCATTCGGGTAAACTACTTGAATTAACGGAGTAATCTTTGCTGGTGAACAAGTGTCCTTTGGAGGACCAAACGATCCAGCCCCTTCATTCATCGCTTATAGCTTTACTTTCTTATCTCTGAATAGTCTACTAAATTAAAGGACAAAGAACTGTAGGTGCAGTGCAAAACCTTCCTTCAGGTGACAATGACAAGCCTGAGAGTCGAATGTCGACTAACAGCAGTCTCACTTTACCCCGGATTCCATAGGTTTCTATAGAACATCATTCGCAAAAAACCAAGAGACTTGCGACTTCGCCCCCATTCTTCAGCATCTCACGATGGCTTCGGAGATTATGTGACATCCACCGGAGAAAGTGGCTGCATCTGGGATTATGAATTGCTGAGTGATTAGTTAATTAATTAAGTTAAGGTGATGAGATTAAGGAATGTGGAGGAGAAAGCGAGGGTAGTGGGGGTGGAGGAGAAGAGATGGCGGAGGAGTCGCGTAGGGCAGGGTGTTCTTCATATTCCCCTTCGTCATTCTCATTCGTCTTCTTCACTCGTTATAAATTGCATTTATTTAACCCAGCGAACACTTAGAAGTGAAGTGACGTCCTCACACATTAACCCTCACTCTTCGCAATTTCTATTTCGCCAAAGTTTCTACTTCTCTCCTCCTCAAAGACACTTCCTCTGCGAATTTCCCATCAAAACTTCTTAAATTATTCGCTGCGACGAACATCATTCAGGATAGATACGAGATACAGGAAGTATAGGAATATTAGGATTCTTCAACACGAAGAGATTTTGACTCTCTAAGAGGAATCTACTTCTATTTATTTGTAAGTTGGGCGTTAATTGTCAATTAACCACTACTGTGGGCAGAGTCATTAAATATTATTGTTATTCTGTGTGCGTGTGTGTGTGTTTGTGTTTTAATTTTGGTACAGCTGGTGACGAAGTGACAGGCAGTTGTTAAAAAGACGTATATAAAATATAAAAAATAGTACTCAGCAGAAGACGGAAGTGGAATAAATTATCTGTTATTCGGGAGTTAACTTTGTGATTGTTTTTGTAGAGAATGGCGAGCAGAGGAGGGGCGAGTGGGGGTGGCACGAGGACAAACGGAGGAGGAGGCGGTGGGGGAGCTCCGCAGAACAAAATCTGCCAGTTTAAGTTGGTTCTGCTTGGGGAGTCGGCCGTGGGGAAGTCTAGTTTAGTCCTCCGTTTCGTCAAGGGCCAGTTTCATGAGTATCAGGAAAGTACAATAGGAGGTGAGTAGTGAGTGGGGGTGAATTGGGGATTCGATAATGGATAAGGGAGTAAAGAAAGAATTGAAGGATTAATTTGGAATTTTTTGTTGTATGGGGCAGCTGCTTTTTTAACACAGACGGTAGTGCTAGATGAGACAACAGTAAAGTTCGAAATATGGGACACTGCTGGACAGGAGAGGTACCACTCTCTCGCTCCGATGTACTACAGGGGAGCCCAGGCAGCCATCGTCGTGTATGATATAACTAATCAAGTGAGTTCAGATGTCAGATGCTAAGATGTTAATAGTCGGTGGGTGGAAATGAGTTTTTATTGAAAGCTTGTGTTTTTAGGAAACTTTTGCTCGAGCTAAAACGTGGGTGAAAGAGCTCCAGCGTCAAGCATCCCCTAACATTGTGATCGCGCTCGCAGGGAACAAATCAGACTTGTCAGCAAAAAGGATGGTAGATCATGACGAGGCTTACGCCTATGCTGACGAAAACGGATTACTTTTTATGGAAACATCGGCGAAAACAGCGATGAATGTTACTGACATTTTTCTTGCTATTGGTAAGACAATGAGTGATTGGTTTACGGGGGATTAATTTTAATTCGGTGTCAGTGGAAGTACTGAGTGAGCTGTGTATCATGAGTTGGTGCGCGTGAAAACACATGTTTGGAATTATGAATTAAGACAAACTAATCCTTTGTTTTACAGCCAAGAAATTACCCAAAGGTGAACAAAATGCGGGACAGGGAGCCGCTCAAGGACGAAGAATCACAGAATCGGATCAACCTCCTCGATCGGCTCCATCTTGTTGTAAATAGGAGGAGAGGAGGAAGGAAGGACTGTGTAAAGCTCGTTTGCGTATAATATATTTTGGATTTGTATGAGAAAGCAGAGAACTAAAGTACTACTTACACGCTATATTAACTACTGCTGATACCGTCTACTACAACACCAAAAAGTCTCGGTTTTTAGTTTCATATTCGTAACATTCCTCCTCCGGAGTCTTTATTTAAAATATTGTACGTACTATGAAACATTGTTATTAGTATCTTATTCCATCAGCAAGACGTGTGTGCGTGTTGACGCAAGAATAGTTTCCACAGAGTGAGTGAAATCGTGAAAATTCGAAAAAAAATCAAGACTAAAATGTAAGAAGAAGCAGACGCATGAAGAATGACTGACTGCCACACTCTTTCCTTTTTGGACACTTTGGCTTTCTGTTCCTATGATATGAATATAATTTACAGTATATGTGAAAGTGTGGAATCAATTCGCTTATTATGCAATATTCAGTGATGGTATACGTACGCTAATATCAAGTACTTTTAAGCAGTAAACCTCAGTATAGCTGAACTATTATTGGACTGCGACTGGAAGGAAGATTGTTCAAGTGGAATTGTGAAAAGTAAAATAGTATAGCAGCGCGGCGATGAGTTTATCTCAGCATATGCATTCAGCATACAAAAATATGATTCTTAGAGCTAAAAAAACTTGAATTGTCTTATTGCGTCTTTTCGTCCTATGTCCAATCACTAAGAGGAGTTTATTATGGACCTTAATTATTGTTGCATGTTTAAGTTATGCATCGCAGTATAAGTAAAAGTAATTTGAACCTAAATTCCGTACAGCGTAACTAACTCTGTACATTTATAGTGTAAGGTCATGATCATCTTATGCTCGTGGCCCTTTCTTCATCTTGAATTTATGATATAAACTATATGCAGTTATACAGTGGTAAATGAAAGCGATCTTCTAAATCTAACATGTATTAGGGTACTTTATATACCGACGGACTCAAACTTTCCAAGAAAGAACTCGAATATAGGGAGGGATGATTGCGCAGGGAAACAATATGGGAAGATGAATAATAAATGTCATTGTGTTGATTCTCCACTATCTAAGCAGATCAAACAGGGTTGTACGCATACTGCCTATTTTTGATTCACTTATCTACAATTTGCAAGTCATGGAAGTCTTCCAGAAGGCCTAGATTTCAGTTTAGTTCAAGTAGTCCATAGTTCAGAATATCTCACCTCTCTCCTACAGTCTGGTCCTAAGGGTAACTTCGTTAATCGTGTCTACTGTTACTAAAGATTCAAGATGAGTAGTCGTTCATTCAAGTACAATTGTGTTCAACTGACAAACGACCACCTGATTAGGACAGCTCCGAACATGCACGTGGGTGATTGATTACATGATGGTCGCCAATGAATGCAAGAAAAATGCATGCTGATACAAGTACACTATTAGCGCTTTTACCGTTCACTTGAGTTATGACCTGGTTACGCTACAATGACTGACCTACGATATTGCAACCCCACTCCCTCCACAGCCTTATGTTACCGTCGGTGCAAGAATGCCAGCAAGAATAAATTGCGAAAATGCTAAAGACACGCCAGACCTCAATGTTCATTTAACAACTTCAAATATGAAAGTGTTTAATCCACACATTTTGTAGTCGTTCATACAGAGACAAATTTGAAATAGTGTGAATGAGGGAGGACACCGGAGGGTACCACACCTTTCCCATCGACAGCAGCCAACGATCGGATCTGGACTCCTCTCCATCAGTCCTTTACTTAGATCTTGCCCTCATCTTCCTCCTCTTCCGCTTCAGACGACGCATACGTTTCTTACGCCACTGCAATTCAAAATACAACAGAAATAAGTTTCGACCGTTTCACAACCAACTTACAATCGACAAAACCAAAGATGCCGAAGTCGACATAATCCCCATCCCCATACAGAAGGCGGCCATTTTAGCCATGCCGTACGTGTTAACGCATACCGCATGCACTGCCGATAGACCATGCCGCGTATGTTCACACCCACAACCAACCCCACAATGATTTAAATAATGAAGATCTCACCTTATCTCTCATCTTAGGAGTCCCTCAAGGGAATGTGACCGTGTGGTCTCTCTTGTGTCGCTCGAAGCGTCACCCAATCTGTGGATTAAATAAATTCAGCACTGTCTTCGACCACGGTCGAGAACAGTCTGCCAGTCTGCACTCCGTCCGACTTCCTTCGAGCACACCGGTTACAACGAGCATTTCTGAGCTCTACTGAGCAGTGCAGTGGTCCATAAGGAGAGGCTTAGTGAGCGCTCACTACCTCAACCAAGAGTGTGCCAATACATTGTAAGAATATATTTCACATGTGGAGTTCCGTCTGTGCACTATGAAAAAGATAGGAAGCTACCTGGCTGGTTGTTGGTCACATGGGTTTAATTCAAATGGCGGCAAGAGCAAATTCCTCGCAAACCTCAGGGAAGTTTCGTGTAAATAATCCAAGGCACGAGCTCAATCGTGTAGCGGACGTTCGTGACACAACACACAAGTTAGTCTGGAGCGGAAGGTTGGACGCGTGGCCGAGACTTTGAGAGGTCACAATTTGAAGCGTGTTGACAAGAATTGTGGAGACAGCGAGGGTAGGAGAAACCTTTGAAAATGGCGTAAGTCTGTTACTTTAGTTTACTTTTACCGATTCGTAAGTATGAAACTGTTCAATAGTCGGTTATCTGATGTCTTTCCAGAAAGGGGAGGGCAAGGGTAAAGAGCACGGGGAGTGCATCCTCTTCGTCAGCTGGGTTGGATAGATCTCAAGTTGTAGGACATAGGGACGAGTTTGAAAGGATGTACCCTTACGCCGTCACTCTGAAGGAAATGATGCGTCATGCAATGATCTTGACGGGGAACGAGCGTACGGAGTTGATTTTCAGCGTTCTGAGGAGGCTGGAGCAGTAAGTAGGCCGTTATTGTTTTGAAATAAGTCATGAATGTTACTTGTTGATTGTTCTATGTATTTCAATCTTTCGAAATTAGCTACATGGGATCTGAAGTGACAAAGCTCAAACGTCGGCCTAATCGAGCCACAAGATATGCACGAGGCATAAGAAAACTCACGTCTATGACAAAACTTGTGATGGCTTATTTACCAAACGAAGCTGAGGCGTATCCAACGCTTGGACTGATCTTAGTTCATTACCTTGACATAGTCCTTGATTCTTCTTGGTGAGCACTGACTGAAAGTCCTGATTGATTTTATTCACAAGAATACTGGATAAATGTTGGAATTCATATGAAGGTCCGTTGTTGTAAATTGTGACAGGAAAGACAGACAAAGTACAAAAATTGTAGCTGCGACTACTTATGCATTCGTGAAGTACATGTTCGATGATGAATTCGAGTATGTACTTGATGTGGTGCTAACTTCCATAGCAGATAAAGTTGCAGCAGAAGAGGGTTCGATTGGGTATTATATATTTGTTGGTGTAGTACGAGATATTTACTTCTATTATGACAAGAGCTCAACTCTAGCCAAGTACTGCGCAATCGCTTCACTGCTGTCCAGTCTTAAACGGGATTCTGGGGATGCAGTCGTGAAAAACGCCATTGGGAAGTGCCTTGAGATACCAACCGAGTTCGAGAAATATGTAAAAGATACATTTGATTTCCCTAAAACTCACCGATTCGGTATAAGCACTGCAATTGAAAAGATTGATTACCGTAAAGTTGCCAATGTGTGTGAAGGATAACTTTCTAACTTAATTATTGGAACTACTTGAAGTCATGAGCTAACAAACTGCTTTTCGAAATAGATGTCTCGCCGAAGACTGGTTATTGTAGGGGGAAGTAAAGCAAACAAGACAAGGAAATCTGCTATGGCGGGTGGTGCCTCTACTTCATCTGTATCTAGCTGTCGAAATGAAGAGGGTGAATCCAATTGTTTCTTTTTGGATTCACATGGAAGTCATTCTGATGTCCATGCGTCTGGATCCATTAACTTCTCAAGTCTTCGAGATGCTTGTGTCGATGATGAGGAAAGACAAGGTAAGAAAACCATTTATTTATTGATTTAATTTATTATCAATTTACACGAGTCTATTTCCGGCTTTACGCAGGGTTTTTTCTTGACAAGTACCCAAATTTACAAGTTGTAAGTAGTCATGAAACTTCATCCGGTCAATTTCCTCAGGCAAGATTTGACTATAAAGCGGATGAAACAAAGGACAGTGACAACGAAGATGTTCAAAACAAAGAAACTGAGGTGGAGCACAGTAGCATTAGTATGAACAAACATGATGCGTCAGACACTGAAAATTTTGCGAATCAATTACTTCCATTCGAGCATATGTTTGAAAGACGAAATATGCTGTCAAGGACGAACTCATCTTCAATTGAACTCGTTACATCCGTTACACCGCCTGCACCTTCTGCCAAGCTGGTAGAGGATTCGGATATTGAAATGATTATGGAAGATATTAAGAATCAAGATGAAGGTGATGATGTAGATTCTCTTGATTTGGGAGATGAGAAAGATGAGGCTGATCCCGAGTCTGGAGAAAGTGATGTACCTGTATACAACAAGTCTCACATACACCAAGGGAGAGCCGCTTCCGAATCTTCTGATACTTCTGATGAAGACGAAGCTAATATCAACAGTAGAATTCAGCAAAATTGTAGCAGAATTAAAGATGCAATTAGTGAAGCTCAGATGGATGCTGCGAAGACTGAGAAGTCTGTACAGGTGGCTCAGGTTGACAAGATTGACAACATGAATTCACTGAGGAATGGTAGTTGCCGAAAGAGTGTGGCAGCTATTCCAAATGCAGATGCTGAAACTGCGGGTAATAATCAATCTAATTCTCGGCTGCTGAAACAAGCGTATGTAAGATTGACACATGTTGAATTCTTGCCTGGTAAAGGAACTATACACCAGAGAGTCGAAACAGGAAGAGGTGGAAAAAAATCATCTCCGAATGCCGCTGTTGTAGAGACATCAGCAAATGTTCAAGGCGTAAACTTGAGAGGTAGAAGTAAAGTTCCCAAAAAGGAAAGTGGCTCATCCTCGTCAAATTTAGCCGTTTCCAGCAGTGCTAGTCATAGCAAGAAACCAAAGTTAGCAACTGCCGACGCTCCTGTTGTAGAGAAAGCTGTCAGCAGCGTCGAGTTGGGTGGAGGGTTATCAAGTTCATCTCAACATTCTCAACTACCTTTGAGAACCCTAAGAAAGCGCACTTACTCCACAGAATCATCCGTAGATACCAACTCAAGTGTTCGGCGATCCTCTCGACTTGCTAGTAAGGAGACAGAAACAGCACTAGGAACTATCAGTGAGTCGGATATTCTTCTTGCTAAATTGGATGAAGCAAATTCTGGTAGTCAAGTGTCACCGCATAAACGTAAGATCAATGTTTTTCTTTTTAACATTTTTAAGTAACCTAAGTTCGATTGGTGCACGGATGCACTATGCACTGGTGCATGGCTTCTTAAGCTGATTAGATTAAAATGTTAAATATAAAATAATTCATAACATTATTTGATTAGGAGAATCTCGACGAAACCAAGATCCCCCCAGCGTTCCTGAATCGAATCCACCTAAACCTGTGCTAAAAATATCACAATCAAAGCCATCAAAGAAAATCAACCAGCAGGATGGAGACCAAAATGACCTCTCCCACCGTTTGGAACCAGAAAGATCAGGACGAGGGAGGCGAGGGGTGGGGAGGGGAAGGGGTTCGCAGGTTAAATCTACAAGTAGAGTGAACTCACGCTCACCATCTACTTCACTGTCTCGATCAAGATCAACGAATACTCGTCGGACTTCAAGAATTTAGCATACACATTAATATGGTTATAATTTATAGTTATAAAGCAGTTCCCGGTTTCTTAAGACAGGGTGATGTGCTGCTAATGTTGTTTTATGTTGATGCTGAAGCAAACTTGTAACAATAATAATAATTATTATTATGTTCTATTTCTCAACTGTATTTTTATCAGAAGAATATTTTTCTCGGTAATAAAGTGAGATATTACAACATTAAGATTCAGTTGTTGTTGTTGTAAGGGAGTTGGACGCCGAATTGGATGTCATTGCTAAATACTAAATATGGTCTTGGTGTGCTGGTCATGAT
Organism: Isotomurus pseudopalustris; assembly: GCA_034698685.1. Classification (NCBI taxonomy): domain Eukaryota; kingdom Metazoa; phylum Arthropoda; class Collembola; order Entomobryomorpha; family Isotomidae; genus Isotomurus; species Isotomurus pseudopalustris. The sequence goes on from JAQGBV010001004.1 coordinate 12,868, forward strand.
ACGTTCATGCTGCTTGAGGTTCCGCACGAGTAAAAGAAATGGAAAAGGAAAGAAAAGAGTGACTTAGATTCTACTCCACTTCCTTGGGTGAAAGTTTCCATCCACCAGTCTTGGGTTTTTGGGACATGTAAAATCTATCTGCATAAAATAATGTGTATATACAGTACCAGTTACCAACACAGAAATAGCCCCGCTAGTTCTAATTTCAATACATGGTGCTATGCTGTGTATCGTTGTGTGGGTCTGTTATCTGCTGTAACATCTAAGCAATTATAATTGTCACCATTCAACAGGCTCACCTCAGTGAATGCGTACCACTACAATACGACATGTATTTTTTTATACTTTCAACATAAATATGTCATTGTGATCTTGAGTGACAAGTTATAGAGCTTTAATTGCACCTTCATTTCTCTGGTCTTACTCGTTAATTAACAGGACCATATTCGAGTTACAAAATACAAACTAAGAAATTTTTTGATTGAGAGACGTAGCACATGCCACATATTAGTAAAGGGAGGGGAACATAAGGAGAGGTGGACTGCAGGGCAGGAGCACAGCAACTTCTGCATTTCGTGTGCACACCAGATGTAAAATTGTGCAAGCCTGCTGTGAAACGCACACACTCATAGTAATACACATCCATAACAAACTTTATAATCTGTTGATGTGTGTGTAGTGCTGTTGATGCTGACTGAGCAATAATTACGGCTGAGAGCTGATTGATAAAGATCAATATCTTCAACTTCAATAAAGAAACAGAAAAAGTGGCAGAGGTGGGTGTATTTTTCGACTTTATTTCGAGTTTACTCGAGTGAGATTAGCTGATCTCTAAGTTGGACTTTTGGAGTGTTTAGAACCTGTTGGAAATCATATCTTGGTGTTTTGACATCGTCAGGTTGTCTTAAACGTTGGTGTTTATCTAAGGTGAGATTAAAAATGAGTTTGAAGTAAATATCTGAAAGTAATATTTGTGAGTGTGGGTTTTCAAGTAATTAACATTGTGTGGTGTGTGTGTGTGTGTGACAGGAGCGTGCTTAATGCGAGGAGGAGCGCGATGCAGCGAGGAGGGGGCGAGGACGAAGAGGTGATTGTCGCGATCTCTCCTCCGCCGCAGTTCCAGGACACTCCCGCTCACCCCCCGCCTGTCTTTGCCGATTGTCTCACTGACTTCGCCTCCCGAATTTCCTTCGACATTCTCAATGAGGCAATGGTGATTGCCACTGGCGAACTTGTTCTTCTCCATGGACCTCACGACGTGCAGGGTGGAGGGGGCCCTTCATCCTCCCACATTTCTCCAGGTTCACCACGGTTTGACCACTTCTGTCTTCTTCTCTTTTGCTATATTCTTCTTTTTCACTTCTTTCCTACTCTTTTCTGTACTAACTGGCTTGGGAAATCGGAGTAAGGAGATGAGTTGACAGTTTGTGTGTTCCTTTATTTGCAGGGTCTTCTGAGGAGGACTTGAGTAGCAGCAGTAGTAGCAATGACAGCAATCCTTTGAGTACGACGACATCGTGGGAATTCATATCTAAGGCCAGCTCATGGTCAGACCTTCGATGTCTTCACTTTCAACCTCAGTCTATTGAAAGAACTCATACTAGTCCTAGACATCAATCAGTTCTAAACGGCGAAAGCAAATCCTTTAAGAAAAATGGACTGTTTTGCGCAAATTCCCCGTTGTCATTTAGAAGAAGTCCGATAGTTCTTGATAATCAGTGCTGTTTCAAGGTTGAACCATCTAGTAGTAGTAAAATGTCGGAGGCAACAAATATTCTCGGAAGACGAAGCTTTGTCTCAGTTTCGCAAAGGATTTCACCTATGACCTCATCATCAATAAGTCCTGCAATTCACCGCTTTACCTCTGAGGGTCCGATAAAAACTAATCATCAAAATTCTGCTCAGGCTATTGCAAGTTCCTCCAGAACAAGTATTTCAGGCGAAGTATCATCTTGCTACAAAAATGTACCTTTCCAGTGTGATATTTACTCAATGCCGGTTGATAGTATTGCTTCGTCGAATGATGAGTCGTCTGACAGACCTATACCTACGCCAAGACGTAGCAGAATTCGGGACTCGAGGGGAATACTTCTCCATACTCATCAGAACAACCGCAAGTCTTCATACGACTTACAAAGTAATGGAGCTAATGGTTCATCTCACTTGAGTACATCAACACAACCTTTTGTGAGAATTGAAGTTTCAAATCTTAAAACACCCAGCCAACATCTTTACGACAAACAATCAAGTTATTCTGAGTCGTCTTGCGTACGAGAGGACGCAAAACCTTTCACAAATGACTGCAGCAGTACAAAAGAACAAATTGACTTCGAAAGAAACAACAATGAAGCCTCAAGCAGCGGCATAAATAATTCAGATGCTGTTTGTAATAATTCTTCCATGACGAAAGCTGCAAGGCGAAGCAGAAGCGTTGAAATCAATAGTACCACTCAAGCATCTAAAGAACCAGCTACGACTAGTCAATCCACGAGAAATGAGAGCTGTGCGGAGTTTAGCCAGGAAGGTCACGATAAACCAGAGAAAAAATGGTTGGGTCATTCTATACTAAATCTGTTTAAGCGTCATAAGCCAAGACTTAGATCAGATAATATAATGACATCTTGTATTTCCATTTCGTCTGAGTCAGAACGGTAAGTTTGTTGCATCGTACATACATACAGGATAATACAGACTCAGATTTAATGCTTTTGTTGTATCATCTTCACTATCTTCAGTTACACCAATGAAGTACAGGATCACGTACTGGCGAATGCAACGCGAGCTTTGCCACCTACCCCATCGGAAGTACGAGTTCAATCGATCTCAACCTCAACAATGAATGGTGCTGGACGGAACGAAATTCTTGACGATAATTTACATAGTCCTCCTCCTTCTTTAAACTCGCATGAGACATCATTAGGATGTATCGATTTTGCTGCCAGCATCGAGAAAGTCAAAGACGTAATCGCAATTTGATATACTTTTAATGAGATCAGTCCTGTTTTCAAATCTAACAAGAGAACTTTTGTATATACAATATTCAAGTGTGGGTGGTACTGGGGTCCTTTGTCAAGTGAATCAGCGGAAGATCTTTTAAGAGGGGAACCTGATGGGTCGTTTATCGTGCGAGACAGCAGTGATGCACATTACATATTCTCTCTCACCTTTAAGCTTAATGGACTTGTAAGGCACGTTCGAATTGAGCATGATCAGGTAACGATAACAAAATATACGAATAGCATACGGTTCAAGGGATAATTAAGCTTTCTTTAAAATATTTTGGTTATTTTTCACAGGGTAACTTCAGTTTTGGCCCATTAACCCGATTCAAGGCGGCAACTATCGTAGACTTCGTAGAAAAAGCTGTAGCGCATTCCAGGTCAGGAAGGTACTTATTTTTTCTTCATAGAAGGCCAGTGCTTGGACCAATGAGGGTTCAGCTACTTCATCCTTACAGTCGATTTAGGCACCCCAGGTCTCTTCAACACATGTGCAGGTATCGTTTTTGATTTTGAATTATTAATATAATGTATTATGCCTGGCAGTAAATTGGAGTTCCTTTTAATGGCATTTTATATGTAGGTTCGTCATACTCAAGTCTGTACGACGCGATTTGATACACACACTACCGTTACCGAAACCACTCCAGGACTATTTAAATACTCCCCACTACTATTTTGAGCAACCTGAGGAGAAACGTTAAATTAGCAATACTAATCCTAAGGGTTACACGATACTTCCAAAGAAGCTATGCAATTGTAAACCCGAAACCCGCCGTAGTTGGTTTTCCTTTAGATCCACTTAACTGGCATACAGCTAACGAATTCCCATAGAATGCAAATCCTCTCGAAGACATCGAAAGTAAATAACTGTGTAAAGTGTAACAACTGATCTGACAACTTCATCCTCAAAACAAATCTTTAGGTTTCTTTGCATATTCAGTATACAATTATTTTTAGTTTATACAAAGCAATATGTGATAGACTTAATTAACATGACCATAGCATTTTTCTCAACTTATATATTCCGTGCTGATCAGACGCAGCGTAACACAATGCAAATCGAATTACTGTAAATTGTGTTGATTTTTGTTCGCATCCGCAAATTATTTATTTGACTTATGTAGTTTCTCACTTAAACGAATTGTCAATTTGGTTGTACTGTACTGGTATCTCGAAATGGTGCCATTGAAAATTTCTAGTTCAACTGTTCAACTAGATGAGAATAAAAGCTGCTTACTTGAAATTTGAGAGTAAATGATATTTTTACACTTCTTTCGAAACCCCTAACATTACAAATTGACGGAAATAAATTAATTTCCTAACACGGAGGAGGAAGTCCGAGAGTCGACCTAACCAATTTCACAGCACGTTTTTCAAACTCAGCTCGATTTTCTCTCCACATTTTTGCTGCGTCTACATTTGCTGGACTTTCATCATTCGGTTCTACACGGAATTAATATAAAGGCGTAAATATTCGTTACTGCGATAAAACTTTGGATGAAAATATAAACATCAACGAAAATTACCTGCAAGAAGGCTGACGACAGAAAGTAGTATTTTCTCCACAGATTGCACAGGGCTCCATCGCTCAGATCTACTTTCATAACCTGTCGGGTCATCACCAGGTGCGTGCAGGATTGAAATACAAACTCGGCCGTCGGGATACACTGAAATGGATAAAATCAATGTCAAATATGAAATATGATCAATTCGATCACTTCGATATAGCCTTTTTTAAATGTTACTCTTTGTGCTACCATTAGGATGAAACATGTCACAGGTAAACTTCATTTTCGGTGGACTTAATGGATAGTCAGCTGGGAAAATGACCAATGCTGGAAAGACTCCCCCATCGAAACAAGTACATTCAGGTCCCCTAAACAACACCCTTTCTTATTAAATATCAGCCGTCATACTTTCTCTTTACTGAATTTTATAATATTCTTGATTTTGTTAGTGTTTTACGTGATTAGTGCTTCCCACTCAAAAAAGTTTTCTTCGTCCACTGGTCCAGCTAATATTCCTTCAGGTGGATTAAGTGTCAGCTCTAAAAGATGAAATTCGCATTAATTAAAAAGTTTTAAATTCAAATTAAAGTTTATTCACGAGCATATTTTATATCTTATTACGTTTGTACTCGGCCATTAATCTCCTTAGCGCAGCCCCAGCCATGATAGTAACCCAAGTCGTCTGGAAACTGGAATGTCTTGGGGCTTCCGATCTGCGAGTTAAATTTTGCAAAGTCTGGATCGAATAAATTCAAAATACACAAGCAACCAAACGAATTTTGTTATTTCCTCGAGAAGACTGAGAGGGGAGATGACGAGATGAGTAGTATTGAGTAGGTAGAAATGAGACAGTCGATGGTGGTGGTGGTGATGATAGTGATGGTGGGTTTCCTAGTAGCGCGAGTAAAAGCATTTGCATTGAATCTGTCTTAGCTAAGTGCCAAACCGTCAAAAAGATACTTGTAAGTGCCATCCTTACAATAAAGTCTACTAAAGGTCTTAGCTTTTAGGCCTACACACTATCTCCTTTTGTTATTTAGCCATTGTGTCCAGCCAGACGAGAACAAAGTCGTCTACGTCTGGTTCATAAATCAGCAGATGTATACCTGCGTCCACCTCTGCATTTCCCATTCATAAATTCGTACGTCGCCTTACTTACAGCAGCTTCATTACTTCCAGTACATTCCTTCTTCAGAGTTCCCGTAAGACTGGTAAGGTCGCTCAGATTTATAAAGTTCAATCCGCATAGTCAAAGCCGAGCTTCTATTTGCAGGTCACCTAGAACCGAAACTCGGACACGATATATGTTACAATTAGCAATTTATTACAAAGATTACAAACTTGCATCTTCTGTATTTTAGATTAACGCAAGTAATCATGGAGCAGGGAGACAGTAATGGACATAGTGCGCAAGAGAATGGAGGAGCACCGTTAGCGATTCCAGCGAATGGAACTAATGGAAATGGAACAGGTTCCGGGAATTCGCTTTCTCCGTTAACTCCTGTTAGTGGAGAGGGTGATGGGGGTGCAGTTCATGGGGGTGTGTCGAATGGATCTGAAGTCCCTGTGAAGACAAACGGAGAAAAAGAACGGAGCAAAGAAGGGGAGAATGGAAATGGACAAGGAGAAGAAATGGAAAGGAATCGAAACGAAGATGTTAGCCCTCCTATGCCGAAAACGGATCCGATGTACTATGATATCTATCCAATCCATTTCCATTATATTTATCACGTCGAAGTTGG